>VXBJ01000989.1:1151894-1168823 GCA_013400055.1 Nycticryphes semicollaris
CCCCCCCCGCGGCGCCCCCCCCCCGCCTCCCCCCGCCGCTGCCGCCTCCATCAGGACCCGAAAGCCCCTACCGCCCTCGCCTCAGGATCCCCCTCCTGCAGCCTCCGCCCCCGCACGGTCATTGGCCGCTAGGTAAAAGAGCCCACCAGTCCGAAAACAATTTTCATCTTCTTTGGCACCGATTGGTCAACGGGGCTGTCCAGTCAGAACCACGGCTGCATCTTTTACCCTATGGAGACTTGCTTCACGAATCAATGGCTCAGGCTGGCCAAAAAGTAGAAGAAGAGGAGGCGGTGCTGCAGCCGCCGGTCCGCATTGGACCGCGTGTGAGTCAGTCAAGGCGGTGTGCTCCCGCCCTGCCCAATGGCGCAGTGGGGGGTGGGCCCAGCGTGCCGTGCGGGTGCCGCCATGCCTATGTACAAGGTGCGACCCTTCCACGGGCCCGGCGTGGCGGTCGAGCAGCTGCCGGCCTGTATGTACCGCCTGCCCAGCCTGCACTGCACCGCCACGCCGCAGGTACGGGCGAGGGGCTGGTGGGGGCGCCGATGGGCGGGGATAGGCCGCAGCGGTCGCCCCGGCGGCCTGGGCTGGGGGGGCGGGTGCTCACGGTTTGGGAGCCGGTTGAGCCCGGCCGCGCTGGGCCGGTGCTGGCTCCGGACGTTAGGACAGTCGGTTTCTTCGTGGTGGGAGCCGGGTCGCCGCGAACCCGTCCGAGCCCTCGGGAGGCGCTGACCTTTCCTTGCTTGGGGGCGACTCGGGCGCAGCTCTTACTGGAATTCCTCGTAGTATTTTTAGCGGCTTTGGTAATTCTCATCTTGGCTTTTCCGGACTCTGGCAGGTCCCCTTCCCGGTTCGTGTTCCAAAAGTGGAGGCCGGTGGCTGTCCCGGCAGCCTTGGCCCGCTCTATTCTCTCCGCTGTTGGGCGGAGGGTGCGCCGCGGAGCAGCCTCTGCCCCAGCCTCGGCCGCTGCTGCCCAAGGCAAAGCTGCCCGGTGCTGTTACCTTAATGCAGGCGAGTCCACCTCTCCCGGTGCCAGAAAGGCTTTCACTTCTCCCGGGCTGCCTGTGCCCGGCTTTAGATTGGTGACTTCAAAGGGTGATCTTGTATGACACACCATCCATCCAAACCTGTGGCGTTTTGTAACTTTTATTAACTACATAAATTGCCAGGAGTTCCTTTGTTTGGCAGCCCTGACACATGCTCTGTCAGTCGGCTCTTCTGGGTGGAAGAGAATCCTAACTAGCTGACTTTAGGTTTCCAGGTTTTAATTCAGTATTTCACTCCCAACTTTATGTTTCTGTGGTTGGGATCTGATTTTCACTATGTTACAGAGATTGCCATAGCTACTGGTTTCAAAAAGATACTAAGCAGGAAGATTTCAGAGATCTGATTAAATAACCCATCTCTCGCCACATCCATACAAGCTAAAGAAAAGGGACAACTAATAGACATAAGACCATGACATTTCTTGATATTATGGTTATTTGAATGTGTTTAAAGTCTTTCAAAACTTGAAAGAGGTGAGCTGTGGGCTGTATCGGCACTGAGCTGAGTGAACATCTCTGTGACCTTGTTTTTCCCTTCTGCTCTAGGAAGAGGTTGACCCATCCCTTCAAGCACTTGAATCCCGCCAGGAAGAGATCCTGAAACGCTTGTATGAACTGAAGAGCGTGGTCGATGGTCTCTCAAAGATGATACAAACCCCAGATGCTGACTTAGATGTAACTAATGTCATTCAAACTGGTGACTGTTCTCCTTTGACAGCAAACGGAGCAGATTTAGATCTGATGCTTGGAAAGGTGAGTTGAGCTGAGCATATACAGGGACAGGTACCTTCTGTGCCCTCGGATCTTCAGGGTTGGAAGGGTGGCATTAAAACCTGGGACACGATATACAAGCCTTACAGCCTTACAAATAACTGCTGTTTCATTTTGGGCGTTCAGATTATGGATACAAACATTTAAAAATACTAATCCTGTATGTTTTGATTTGGATATCAATTTGAGCTAGAATGGTTAATTGTGCAATTAGGACAGTCGGTTTCTTCGTTACTAACTGGAAGTTTTAACTTTGGCTTCAGACTGGACTAGAATCCACCTCAGTCCTGTTCTTGAATTCTGTCATTGTTGAAGGAAGATGTTTAAAGAAGTTTTAAATGTCCAAACTTCAAATATTTGACTATCAGTAGCATTTCAGATACGCACATGCATGGCTATATACAGTTTGGTGTCAAATGAAAACTCCACTACTTCCAAGTCTGATCTGCAATGTGTCTTACCTTCTATGCAGGACTATGGAGCCTTGAAAGATATTGTGATCAATGCAAATCCTTCTCTGCCTCCGCTGTCACTGTTGGTACTACACAGTCTGCTTTGTGAACGCTATAAAATATTATCAGCTGTTCACACACACTCATCGGTGAAAAGCGTGCCAGAAAACCTCCTGAAGTGCTTTGGAGAGCAGACCAAGAAGCAGCCCCGACACGAGTATCAGCTGGGCTTCACTCTCATTTGGAAGGATGGTAAGAATGAAGTTACATTGTCGGTTGGTATTTTACACTAGGTGAGAAAATGAAAGGTGTGCTATAAACCCTTGGCAACAGCTCCTTGGTGTAGTTGTGCTGACACGTCATGGCCAGACTGTGGAGGCAGATTCTTGTCTGTGGAAACTGCAGTTAAAATCTAGGTGCCATCCACAGGGTTGGTTGTACCCTCAGGATTTTTATTTTTTTTTTTTTCCCCACAGAAGTGTTTTTCAGTTGCTACAAATAAGTTGGCTAGAACAGAAATTAGTTGGGAGATTGGGCTGAAGTGTGCAAAAAAGTGATTGTTTTATCCCAGGTTCCTGCCTTAGTCTAAGTATTTAGACTAAGAAAACTGAGAATTGTTCGTCAGGCTAACGATGTTTAAGTGTTGCTGGCATCACAAGTCAAATACACCACAGACTAGCCTTACATTAACTTCTCTCCATGCAGTATTCACTTTTTTCTTTTCTTAATTTCAGTTCCCAAACCCCAGATGAAGTTTAGCATCCAGACCATGTGCCCTATCGAAGGCGAGGGGAACATCGCTAGGTTTCTCTTTTCCCTCTTTGGCCCGAAGTACAGCCCAGTTAGCTCCACACTGATGGACAGCTGGGTGGACACAGCTCTCTTCCAGCTGAAGGAGGGCAGCAGCAAGGAGAGAGGAGCCGTCCTGCGTGCCATGAATGTTGCCCTGGGCAAGACGGCGTGGCTGGTGGGGAATGAACTCAGCGTGGCAGATGTGGTCGCATGGTGCGTGCTCCAGCAGATGGGGAGCACCAACACTGCCCCAGCCAACGTACAGAAATGGATGAAGTCGTGTGAGAACTTGGCACCTTTCAGTTCTGTGATGAAGCTGCTGAAGTGAGTGTGTGCTCCTCCTAACAGGGTCACAGTGACCTGCCACCTCGCACCTGCTGAGGCGCTTCGTGTCCCTTTGAGATGTGTTCAAGTAGTATAGTTGGGCAGAGTGCGAGTCAATAAAAACATTACAGCTACTTTTTGGGTGCGACCTTCCTTTTTGTGACTGATGCATAACATGCATGTTTGTTTAATGACTAAGTTATCTAAAGAGTCCTATGTAAAAAACGCACTTTTAATTTTTCCTTGTATTTTTCCCTGTAATCCAAATGCTTATTTACACAAGTTAAACTGTATCCAGGCCAAGTGCACCAGGAATCCTTTCCGGTGACTTCTAAACTAAGACAAAGAGATGAATACCTTTAAAGGACAGGAAAACCAAAACACACTGACATGGTTTTATGTAAAAAAAGAAATGCTTTATATAAGTTAGCACACACAGAGAATAGTTCTTTCTGTACTTAAACAGGAGAACCGAGTCCCATACGTTCATCTTGTTCTTCAGAAAGCAGTCTTACCCTCTCTCTCAGCTTCTCTATTTCTTCCTCTTGCTGCCTCACCTTCTGTTGTAGGTTAGAAATAACCTGAAAGTGAAAGTCAGTTTAGCTCATGTATAGAGACAAGGAAAAGCCTTATTAACCTTTCTGAACTGTCTTCCCAATCCACTACAGACATTCTGCAGCACCACTGCTATTCTGCGTATTTGATACTACAGCTTCACCCAAACAGTGTGTCAAAGAAAGAAAACGATAAAAAGATTCTGCAGAGCTGTTGAGAAGCTTCAAAAGCTTTTTCTGAACTCTAGATCAACTGACCAGTCTTCATAAAATCACCTTACCCATAACGACCATTTATCTCATATTTCCAGAAACATTAATAAGGTGGGCTAAATTCTGGAGTCAGAAAAGAAAGTCTCAATCACACAATCCTTTTAAGTTAAAAACAAACCAAAAAAACCCCATAATACATGCAGGAAAACAAAAGACACTTTCTTTTTATATCTCTTTACCCTGTAAAGGCTGAGGGTATTGGCATAACTTACGTGTTCCGTGGTATGGAACAGTTCACTCTCACGAAGCTGAGCAGCAGTTGGTCTTTCTGTAGATCTCTGACTGGTGAGGAGTTTAACGTACTTGGCTTGAACAGGCCATTTTTTGTAGAAAGTATGAGGAATCTGGCCATTCCTTAGTTGTGTAAGAACTTCTGTTCTCTCCATTTCTGTTCCAAAGGGCTGGAAGAGCTCTAGCAGGATAACACCCATGCTGTACATGTCTGACTGGTAAAGGGGTGAAGGAAAAGTTCTAGCATAACTGGTATTTTTAATTACTTACTGCATTTCTTTTTCCCATTAAAAAATCATGAAAAAGTTTCATAACAAGTTTCATTATGTGAAAAGTAAGGAACACAAAATCCATATTGATTCTTCAAGATGATCTTAGAAACGCAAATAATTTTTGCATTGGTAGCAAACTAGAAGGCAAAGCTGAAATCGCGTTTCAACAAAAACATTAGGAGTAACAACAGTATTTATGTATATACCAAATATTATGTATTTACATACTGAAAGGCTTGTCTTATCTGTCATTGTGCATTAATAGAAAAACAAAATGCTCCCTACCTTGAAATCATAGTCAGATCCCTGCAGTTGTTCTGGGGAGGCATAAAGGCAAGTCCCCACGCCTGTAGTATGTGCCAACCCTTTAAAAAGCAATTTAGACTTACTTGGGTAGTGTTCACTTAAGAATTCAATATTTAGTGGTTTTAGTATCATAGAAACCCCAGTAGGCTTTTTTTTTCTCTTACCATTTTTCCTTTCTCTCTTAAACCACTGGTCTGCATCATCCCAAAGAAGGTCTTTGCAGGCTAATCCAAAGTCTCCTATTTTTACGTGATGATCTGATCCATACAGGAAGATATTTCTGGGCTACAAAAAAAGACAGCATAAAATCTAAAATACATCTATATAAATAATGATGACATTTCAGCTGTTTCAGTGTCCATAAAATCTAGTGTTTCAGAGGTATAAGATAATTATTTAACACATTCATTAGTGATAGAGAAAAAAAAGTCATAGCTGATACCAAATTATGTGTTAGCAACATCTGGGCAGAAAGACCACGTATGAAGGATCTAGAAAATAGGAAAAAATGTAAAACAGGACGAACAAAGATTTACTGGAAAGATGAAATACTTTATTCTCCAGCACAAAACAGGAAGTTTGCACAACAGTAATGCTAATGGCACAAAGCAAGCACAGAGAGCAAATTAGGCCAGCTGATGTAGCAGGAAGGACTAAGTATCATCTTTGGGCTACACATAATGTAAAACAAAATATACTTTTCTGTATGATAAGCACAGCTGCGACACACCACTGGTTCTGGGAAGTTACTATGAAAAAGCGATGAGAGACTTGAGTAGAGAGCACTGACTGGAGAAAATGAAATAGTTTCTTCTGTATATTTTGGGTTTAGACCACTAAGGAGGAGACATAGGAGCATTACGTGCACCCTCGCCAAGTTTGCCGATGACACCGAGTTCAGTGGTGTGGTGACACACCGGAGGGACAGGATGGCATCCAGAGGGACCTGGAGAGGCTGGAGAAGTGGGTCTATGTGAACCTCATGAGGTTCAAGAAGACCAAGGGCAGGCCCTGCCCCTAGGTAAGGGCAACCCCAGGCACAAAGCCGAGTAGAGCAGAGAAGAGATTGAAAGCAGCTCTGTAACCAAACATATTTTCAGAAGCTAACTGATATGCTGTCAGCAAACTGAGGAGCAGTCATGGGCTTTGCTTATTTTTATAATTATCTAAAATAATTGTAATTAAATAGGTAATTAACTAATTTAGGTCCTACCTTGGTTAAGGAAAGAATGGGACAAAACAAAACCAATCTGACCATCCCTGTTTAGGACCATAAAATGCCTTCACAAAAGAGAAGGTGTTTCCAAAGCTTAATAATAATTCACTTGTAAGCCAATATCATTGAGTACCATGCGTAAATAAAGTGGCACTGGCATAGAGGAGACAATGCATTTTTTCATATATAACACAGCTAAATTCCCTCATCTCAAGTTTAATTGTGAAGTTTCTTTCTTTCTCCCAAAGCTATCTTTGTTTTCTTTAACCTCAAGTAATAATTCAACAAACTTACTTTAATGTCTCGATGCATCACTCCCATGCTGTGGATGTAGCACACTCCTTCTAGTAACTCCTGAAAAATTTTCATTGTCCAGCAGACATCCACAAGACGGTATGGACCTTAAAACAATTCAGAATCTAAATTATTTCAGCTAATTTTACTGAGTTATTTAAGCTTATTGCAGTATGTCCTTTTGAATTCTGTTTATTTACGATGTGGAATAATTTTTTAACAGAACGAGTATAGTTTAAAAATGAAATTTTCCATGCTTCTCCTAAGATAGTTTTTACCAAAAAGTCACTAACCTCAAAATTGCAGAAAAGAAAGTCTGGCTGAAAACACTGCTCCAAGACCCACTAGATAGCTATTCAATAACAAACTCTTTACTTCCGTATCAGTGCCAAATTGGAGTGAAAAATACAGTTGCAGGTAAGATCATACTAGTTAACATAATGACATGTTTTTCTGTATGAATTCACACCCTTCCTTTTTGGATGGTAATCCTCTGCTGTTGCACTACCTTCTCAAATCCCCAAGGCTCCTCTGGACGTAGCTGTCCTAAATGAACTTACCAGCTCATTGTTTCTACCATTTCCCACATCGTTTTTTTATTAAACCACACTGTTTCCTACTCTAATGACCCAGATCTAACACGTCTGTTGCCACCTTCGATACTCACCATTTACTCCCAACTTGGTTTCCGTTTCTTACTCTCTAACCTGTGATCCCATTCCCTTTTCCTTGCCTGTGAAAATGTGTGAAAAGGGCTTTTTGCAAGGTCTAATGCCCCACTCATCCTGTCATTGCCTGACCAGGAATGTCATCTTCCAACTTATCAAAGCTAAAAAGACTATGATTAGAGTAGAGATCAGCAGAAGTCAGCTGGTAAACCTTACTCCATGACTGAAAAGAACAACAGATTTATCTTCATAATGATTAAAACTAAGATTAAACATTAATCATACAGTTTATGTCTTACAATCTGTGAAGCATATGCTTTTTTAATACCACCACCCCAGAGAAAGGAACAGGTCTCTAATGATTTAAGAGCATTAGACTTGTTCTTCCAAATGTCAACCATTTTTGCAGACAGCTTGGTATTGGTGTGAGAATGCCTTGGCCACTCAAGCAAAGCAAATGTTAGATTCTTTAGACCAACAACAATTGGCCTGTGTAGGAGTTTTGGTTTTTAAGAACAAACTTAAAAGCTTTTGAGTACTTTGTAACCTACCTGGAACAAAAGATGTATTTGTATTTACCACAGCAGATAAATTAGCCTGTGAAAACTGTTTTGTAGCAGCAAGACTACTACTAAAGCAGAATTTCAATTATTTAAACAGCTTACTGAGAAAAAGCAGGTTCTGTCAATAAAAACCTCTACTCCAAATAAGTAGCATCACCCAGACACAGATCTCTCCAGGTCTGCCTCAGGCAAACATTCATTCTTCTTTGTAGAGTTGTCTAAAACCCATGAACTTGAATCTCTTTTACCAACATCTATCATAGAGAGATTCGATACTTGGCACTATTCGATTAAGTAAATAAAGAATCTAATGAAGGAGATCCATATTGTAAGTTGCCAAAGTAAAACATAAATTCAGGCAAGTTGACTCCCAATTAGGGATAAAGAAATATTTGCTTTATAACAAATGTATGAATTTTTAAGACAGGGATGAATCTTACTGGAATTTTCCTCGGTTCTCTCATTGCATCTTTTATTACGGTCAACAATCCAATCCCACAAGGATATTTCACACAGTTGCATTTGTATATGAAGCATTAAGCGATACTCCACCTAACAGAAAAACAACAGTCCATCATTTTGCCACTAATATGAACAGTATTTTCTTAGTTATTTTCTTTAAAGTTAATAAAAGAAATTGTTTTTTAAACTAAAAAAACCCAGTTTGGTATCAAAATGGCATCAAATATAGCAGTACTCATCTACTGCATTCAAGAAGCAGATGCAACAACACCGTCTAGCTTTGGGTTATTTTTTTTGCTTGTTCCTAAAATTTTAAATTGTTACATGATAAAAATCTAAAAAAATAGCCAGCTATGTATCTTAATGTTTAAAATAGAGTTTAAAAGCTTCTAGACGTACTGAACAGAGGTTCATTCTGGCTTAAGAAAATAGTGTAAATTAATATAAAATAGTAAAAAAACCCAACCTCTTGATATGGAATTTGATGATTTATTAACATGAATATATAACCTCACACTCAGTTTGTAGTAATGTACTGGTTTACTTGCTAACCTTGGCAACTCAAGCAAACACCCCTAAAATCTTGCTTTTCTTGCAAGAGGGAACTCCAAACAGCAGCCCAAGGGAGAAGCTCTCCAGAGCGGGCTGTGCTGTACCCAGCGGTTCGGAATGCCACAGGCAGAGCAGGGACTCCCTGCCCAAATCCTGCTCTGCACAGGCAGCACCTGGACACTCATCAATAATACCTCAATTAGCCATCATTAATGAATACTGAAAATCTTCCACTTTGATAGGGTTTATTCATTCACTTTGAAAGAACCCGAGATGACTAACACACAGAAGCTTCCTTGTATGCTGAGTTTTGCCAGCTCCTCTGCTCAGCTTCCTTGGAATTGTGTTACCCACATCAGCAAAAATCACCTGGTTCTGGTTTTAACTGCAGTAATTTATTTTTTTTTTACTTTATGACTATAAATCATTCCTCTGCTTACCAAACTCTACTTTACAAATATCATTACGTTAGACAGCAGTTAAGTGTATCTAAAGATAACTGTATTTACCTCAAACTCTTCACAGAGAGCTACATCATTCCCAGAGCATCTTTCAGCACAGGACTTACTTCCAGTCCCTGCATCTGGAGCCAGACTAGGATGAGGTTCCCATGTTGAGTGATTTTTCACATCAGTCGATCTACTGGTAACACTACTTACAGAGTCTTCTTCTAATTCTATGGATAATTCACATTGGTTTGGTTTCATATGCTCTTTATTACTGTTGTTTGTAAAATCATCCCTTACATCCATATTCTGCACTAATTCACCATCCAGATTTCTAAGACTGGTACTGTCACAGGACTTCTTTTCTTGTGAAGTAAGGTCAGCAAAGATAATTGAACTGTCACTTTCCATACTCTGAATGCAACAGTGATCACTGAAAATAATAAAATATGGGAGAGGAATCAAAACACATACACAGTTCTGTACCATCTATTTGTCACACATCATTCTGAAAACCTTTTTTCCTTTTTTCTCCAGTTGCAAACTGCATTCCAGAGTATGAGTTCAGCTGCTTCCCCACAGAAAACTTGAGGATGATGCAACTGGCAGAATAGGCTCCAGCATTTTTAACGTCCTCCCCCAGCAGGGACTGGTGGGAGCTCAGACACACAGTGGTGCCAGGTCACAGCCCTCACAGGACAGAGAAATGGTGCATCCTCATCCCTTTAAACTTTCACAGTGACACTGCATTTCTCACAGGGCCCTTACTGAACGGGCCAACTGACACTCAGAGAGACAGAGGGCCCCAATATCCAGTAATATTTGTCAGCTTATGCAACCAGAAGAGAAGCAACAACCAGAAGAGAAACAGTAACAAGGATGATTAAGATGACTTTTTTCGTTATCATTTAGAAGCAAAAAAGCACTTGTGCAATATATGGTGAATTCTATACTTTTTTAATGCTGCTTTTAAAAAAAATTCTTTTGTTAAAGCTGGATAGCTGTTATCAATGAGACTTACAATACTTACTTGCCAGTCTCGTGCTCCAAAGATAACGGCTGCCACTCCATTATTGTTTTATCTATATCTATTGGATGAAAAGTACAGTATTTTACAAAACCAAGCATGCCTGTCTATGATATAAATTAACATTTAGGCTACAGCTTCTTCCTGAATTTAACTCCATTACCTGTAGATATCTTTTTCTCTATTTATGCTGCTGCATACAGTGTTTCTTAGTCTTCTAAGAAGCAACCCTAATATGTTTTTAATTTTTCTTTAATTGAAAAGAAAATACATGTTGTACAAGGTCACTGAAAGGGTTGTACTGGTCTCTCTTACATATTTACCCAGATTTCACCTTTAAGAAGTTAGCCTGCCCAAAATTAGGACTTTTATACAATATACCATAAAAAGCACCTTCGAAAGGCACCATCCTTCACATCACCTGCTGCTGTTTTGAAGACACCTGGTATTTCGGAAATAATTTTCATAATTGTATATTCATGTGAAAAAGCAGCCTGTTCTAGCACACAGAAGCAAACATGAAATGCCAATCCCATTAGCCAAGGGACACTACCTATAGATCTAGTTATTAGGCAGAAGATTGAAGTTCACAGAGAGAAAAGACGTGGTGGTCACCTCTAGTTTGATTTTTTTCCTGTTCTTTGAAAGTGTGGGGTGGGAAATAGTTATTTTATAAAAGAATTAATACTCTCCTGCAAATAACTGTCAGAGATCATAAGCAGGATGCAAGCAGGAATTACACAATGTGCTGTACTTTCCTTTTGGGTTTACTGTTTGAACTTGTTCCATCCAAGCAGTGTGGTAGCCTACAATATTAGGGTGCTGCAGCCCAGCCAGCACTTTAACTTCTCGTAGCACCTAAAAAGACAAAACAAAACAGAATGACTGTCCTTTATTCTGCGTGCTTAATAAACCTAAAAGATAACAAACCCCCCCAGTTTCTGACAAGGAAAGAACAGATAAAATTACTACAGCAATGGAGAAAAGTTGGAAGTTTTAAAACAAGTTATGATTTTCACAGTTGCAGAGATGATCAAATTCTAGTTAATAGTATGTTCCTTCTAATGGACTTAAATAGCTCTCAACTTTTATTTTTCTTCTAGGTATTGATAGGGTTAAATCATAGAAACTCAAAATGTGGAAAAAATTTTATTTATGTTTGTGTTGTTTTGGGAAACAGCTGCATTACTAAATCAGCTAGAGCAAACAGGGAGTTACAACAGACGAAACACGGGAAAAAGAATACCTTCATGCAATCTCTTCTTGTAGCCTTCTTAATGCTAATTTTTTTAATAGCATAGAATTGACCATCTAACTTGTTTCTGACCTGTAAACAATTGCAATAAGACAAAATTAGCTGTTAATGTGTTTAGATTAATGAATCATCAAATCATTTAGAACCAACTATTTTCTAAAAATTAATTTCTGCACTCCATTCCAATAACTTTTCACCTGTAAGAGAAAATGAAACTGGGATCAGGCCCCAGCTGTCTAACGTAAAAGATACTCTTCTTTTGCCTCCTTTCAGGACTGCAAACATCTAACCCAATCTTTGTGAAATACACATCTTTACAGCTATCTTTCCATCAATAAAAAAATGATGCTGGGTTCTGATAACTGCTTAAACAGGTTCACAATAAATCTGTGAGAGCACAACTGTCATGTACGTATGGCACATACCACGCAGGGCACTTCAGGCTGGTGACAGGCTACAAGTATTTAATACAATTTAACGTTGGCTTGGACAGTTTATATTCATATTAATGCTATTTTTTTTCCAAGCAGCCATGACTGGAACACTGCAATGTGCAGACTCAGTTCCTGTGGCTGTTTTAAGTCAATATAGCACAATACTTCACACAAGAAATAAGGAGATTTTGTTCACTATAAGAAGGTGAGAATACACCAAGTAAAACATCCAACATATCCTGCCTCCAACAAATAGAAAACAGAAACCGCAACTGAGCATCTTTTGAAATGAAATGCCAACACATGTGTGGGTTTGCTCCTGTTCTATTGGAACATTAGTGGGTTTGTTTTTCCATCAGAAAAATAACACAACAGCCAAACCAGTAACTCTAAAGGAAAACCAGATATAAATTGATCAGTTATAAGTGGAAGGCAAAGAATACCTTGTACACTTTTCCGTATCCTCCTTTTCCTAGCCTTGCAATCTCATCAAATTCATTCAAGTACCGTGAAGTCTGTGCTTCAAAGAGAACTTCTTTTTCCCTAATCAAAAAATGTTAGGCTGCATTAAACAAAATTACAGTTTATAAGACAGGTATCATATAGGCTGCAGGCATACACAATCTAGAAATACTATTTACATTATGAAAAGAAGACAACAATACTTTGACATTACTACGGTGAAGACTGAAAACCAGCAGACTACAACAGCATGCACAGGTGCTAAAAAGCCACACTCTGTGTTAGCAGAAGTACTAAGGTGATTTCTTTAAATTTATGTCTGATAACAAGTCGGTTTTTTGAATGGTGGCACTAACCGTGAGAACTGTACTGAAGAAGGAATTTTCCCCAGATTGTTTTGAGAGTTTGGAGGAAATTTCACTTTTTTTTTTCTACATTTCAGAACCAAAATATGAAATGCCGTATTAATTTCATTCAGAGTGGAGCAAGGGACTTTAGAGAGGAAGTTGTTTAATATTTCTAAATGCTTTGAATACATACCCAATTGCATGAGAATCTCCATTATCAAGTTCCTATGAAACAACAAAATCCAACATTAAAACATGCCATACAGAGTATCAGGTCTACTGTGTCATGGGCACAGACAGCTACAGCGAAACAGACACTGCAACTATGTTCTAAGAAGCAAAGGAGGTTACTGATAGCTGCTCATTCTGCAGAGCTTCACCAAATTAAAGTATTATTATCCTGCAAGTAATCTGCTAACATCTCTCTGCTGCAGAGATTATTGCCCTTTAGAGTTCTGCTGGCAAACAGGATAAAATGAGGGCTTTAAAATGTGCTTAAGACAAAATTAACTAGCTTAGTTCACGCAGCAAGATAAGCAAACTGGTTCGGTTCAGCCTGAAGCAGTACAGAGATTATGCCCTCCACTAATACAACCAGGAGGGTGGTAACTTAACTGTTGATTATGGTAACTGTTCATTGAAAGTTGAAAATTAATCTCCCTGTTGTTGAAAAAAGGTTTAGCAATACTGAAAACACCTTGCCAGTGTTTATAAGTATTTTAGCATTGGGCTTTTATTACTTAATAAGGAACAAAACACTGCTGGCTTCAAAAGCTTTGGCTTGCACCTGCAGAACCAGAACATGCCATCCCCATCGGTAGAATGGGAGTAGCATTTTTATGTAATTATTAAAAAGATCCGATCTAACACTAAAAGACCCCCTATCACCCCCATAACAACAGCTTCTTTGGATGCAAGCATGTGTTAATTCCCCAATGCAAGGGTTGCTAAAGAAATTTAACAAAGCTTACCCCATTAAGTATTTGTCGATTAGCTGCTTTCATTAGTTCAGTAATGGCTCTATTATGCTGCAGTCTTACAGTACTAAATTCATCGCAGAAAGCGAAGGGGGAGAGCAGCCCCGTTCTCGTGAAAGCCTGACGAAGTACTGTACAAAGGAACAGAGAAAGGTCACGCTAAATAAATCCTGCCAATAAGACCACATAAACAGTTGTTTTTTAAACTTCATTTGAAAGAAAGTGCATCTGAAAAACTGAACAGTCACTCCTACTCTAATGCCATTTCCCATTCTCCTAGCAATAAAAACTAATTAAATGCAAACTAGAGCTGCACTGTGGGAATCCTTTTGCATAATAGTTATTTGCCATGCCCTTCACGGTCACAACTGCAACTCCTCCCATATCTCAGCAGATGAGTTATACAAACATCCACCCATCCACTTATTTGTTACCCTTGGACTCATTCTGATCAGTGAAAAGAGAAATCAAAAGCATGGTCACAATTACAAGGACACGTTTATAATAAAAACTGGTAATGTCAAGATTTCCTAATTCACAAACTCAAACATTTCTACACATACTCATAGTAAGGAATGAAGTCACACCTTTCCATCCTCTCCCCCCCATGTCTTTCTCAGCTGGAGTAAAATAATGCTGTGGCAGATAAAACACTAATACTGGAGACGGGCACAACTGCAGAAATGATACAAAAACATATCCAAGATCTTAAACTAAACTTGCTTGTAAGAGGGCTTCTTTTTTTTTTTTTATGTTTCTTTGGTCCCAGCATGTCAAAAATCAGCCTATTACTTTACTTTTTAAAGCAGATAAAGTGTATTGAAAGTGAAACTCTAAGAAATAGGTGAATTTTGCTACACAAGCCTTACGGACACAGTTACACACACCACAGAAAAGTGGGTAAAATCCAGTATCAGCCCAAAACCACAAAACAGGTATGATTACTGCAATGTTTTCCTGTTATTCATCAGGTTTATTCCACTTGGAAAATTGGTTTAAGCTTTACCAAAGCAGGAGCATAATTTTCCATGTAAGCACATTGGGAAGCCAAGCAGCTACATACTTTGGAAGAGGCCAAGGGTGGGTTTGGGGTTGTTTTTTTGTTGCTTTTATTTTGTTCCTCTCTCCAAAGGAGGAAATGTGGTTGCATTTTTCCCCAATATTTTTGGGTTTTACAGAGAATAGTAAAAGCCAGCATCCAGCATCTACAAAATATCAGAAACCAGACTTTGAGAACTAAAAAAAAGACAGTTGTCTGCACACTTGCTATAAATGACTTCAATTTTAAGCAAAAGCAATGCATTAGATTTTATTTTCTACAATCATGTATAGTATGGAGAAAAACCTTGGAGATTGTTTCTCAAACACAGTAAGTATGTGCCCAAATGAACAAAATACCTAAGCCACCACACAGGCACATTTCAAAGGAAACACATCTAAAAATGTGAGCTCTCTGAATTTTATCAAAAGGCTCTATGGGAAAATAAAGGACTTGGAAAGGCATTTACTCTGATTTTTGTAAACCATAATTTTGAAAACCATAATTAAAAAAAAATACATGAAGACTGTGGTACATCTATTTCTAGATAAATATTTTATTAAATTTCTCTTCTACCCATGTTTTTAGATCAGATTTAAGTGAGGTAATTTACCCTGCTACCCCTCACATGATTTAGCTGGAACAGAACTGTCTGTTCCTTGCATCCACAACTATATTCTGTTACTGTTTAAAAAAAAATAAAAAAAAATACAGGTCCTCATTCCCAATTAAGTTGATTCAGGGTCTTCATCTTCTCAAAATTCTCATCCCCGGGGATGAGACCTACAGCTTTGTACTGACGCTACGCTTCAACTCTGCGCTGGAGAATCTGGTGTATATTAGGAGAGAGGAAAGAGCTACCGGTACTAACTTCGGAACAGACACCTGGAGTGAACGGGGTTGTGGGTGTACATGTGGCAGAGATGCTCCAGCAGCGACACCAGCAGCAGCTGGTTTTGGATGGTGGAAGTGAAGTTCACAAACTTCTGCGACCCGTTGGCAACCCGCAGCTCGGCCGGCACGTCTGACTCTGGAGGAGGACAGTCAGGAGGGTGAGTTTAGCTCTCAGAATGTGCCTATTTACCAAAATACCAAAACCACACGTGAACCCATGCAGCTTCAACACACCTTGGCTCACAAAAAGGCGCCACACAAGCTGCCACAGAGCACCTCAAGGCACTAATTAGGAAAGCAACTATAATTCTTCTAAGCGCACACAGAAAGTGGCTAGCCTGAGGGCCGAGGCTGGCCCGGGGGGAGGGGGCACCCGCGGCCGCCGGGCCCCGCCGACTCCTGCAGCCCCCGCCGCCACCCCCGGGCGAGGGGAAGCCGGGAGGCAATGGCGGCCGCTCTGCCCCGTGTCCCGTGCCGCCGCCGCCCGGGAAGGGGAAGCCCACGGAGGCCCTGCCCGACCCTCTCACCGTCAAAACGGGGCTCTGGGTTCTCCTCAGGAAACTCGATGGCGGGCGGTGGAGCCGCGGCCCTCGGCGGGAACCCGCCTCGCCACATGCCGGGCGCCGGCCTTCGCCCCGGCCGGCGGGGCCTGCCCACCTCCTGTGGGCGGCCCCGGGGCCGGGCTGGCGCTTATGGCCGCTCTTTGAGCGCGGAGAGATAAAACGTTAACCGGAGAAGGGCGGACAAGACCCAGAAGGCCAAGCCAGGCGAGAAGGCGACGGCTGGGACGGACCTTCAGGCGGCGGGTCCGCGGCTCCGCGCATCGTCCCGCGGGAGCCCCTCGGCCCCTCGCCCGGACCAGGGGTCGCCGAGCCCCCTCTAGCGGCTCCCGGCAGCGGCACAGGGGCGGTGCCGGTCCCCGTGTGACCCGGAGGAGCTCGCTTCTCCCCCCGCCGCCGCCGCCGCCTCCTTCCCTCCCCCCACCCGCTCGCCCGGCCGGCGCCGGGCCCCGGATGCAAGAGGCCGGCGGAGGGACGTCATTGTTCCCCGACGGGCTGTAACAGGAGGCGGAGCGGGCCGGGCTGAAGCGGGGGCTGCGGCGAGGGGGACCCGGCAGCGCCGAGTCAAGCGGGGCCGAGCCAGGTAACGGGGCCAGGGGGGAGCGTCGGGCCTGGGGCGGGCAGGCCGGGCCCAGCGGCGCCGCGTGCGCCTCCCTGCCTGGAAATCAATGGGCCGGGGGAGGGGCCGGCCCGGAAGGGACGGGAGGGACGA
>VXBJ01000989.1:1169002-1183367 GCA_013400055.1 Nycticryphes semicollaris
CTCTGTGAGGCGTGGGACGAGGGCAGGGACGGGGCAGGGACGGGGCAGGGCGCGGGGCCGGCCCTCAGCCGGCCGGGGCTCCCGCTGCTCCCCAGAGCGGACGTCCTCGCCGGCCCCCGGTGTCTCGGGAGCCAAAACCCCTCGGGAGGGCGGGCAGGGAGCGGGCCGAGCCGCGGGCTCGGAGCCGGGGCCGAGGGGCTGGAGGCGGCGGGGCCGCGATGAGGGGCCGAGGCGGCAGCGGGCGGCCCGTCCCGCAGGTGGCCGCCGGCCTCTGCGGTCCCTCGGGGTCCCGCCGACGTAATTTTCTCCCAGTTATGGGTACAGTGATAATTGGTTTCGCGTTTCCCGGCTTGGTGGCTGGATTGTTTCCCGGTGGAAGTGAAGCTTCCGACCAGGAAAGCTTCTCTCCGACCCCTCGATGTGTTTGCCCTCGGCGGCGCTGGGGCGGGTGCGCTGGGCTGGGGGTGCAGGTGTGCCCATCCTCACATCTGTGCAGAGCAGCTTTGCATCGCTCCTCGCCTCCACCGAGGCGGTTGTGTCTGCCTGTACCGTTTTTTTTTTTTTCACAATCACTGCTGAAAGTGTTTGTTTTGTAATGAGACAAATGTGTAACCACTGCTCCCCAGTCGGACACGGTTTTGTGAATGGTATCTGGTATAAAGTCTTCCTCAGCTGTGATTTATTGTATGCAAAGCAGAGACCAAATTTAAATGTTTAGATGGAAGGCATAACTGATGTGCTTTGTGATGAGACTGCTGAAAAAATCTAAATAACACTGTCTCAAAACTCCAGACGGGAAGAAAGAAAGTGTCTTATCTGTCTCACTTTTCAATATCACCCTGGGATACGTCTGGTGTGTGACATCATCACGGGGTAGTAACGCTCAGTGCACGTGACAGTGCACACTTGTGTTCAGCAGCAGCACAGGAATATTATTCTGATGTCTGCTGAGCAACGAGGAGGAAAATTATGAGTGCTGATAGTTTTTGTACTTCTTTGTCAAACAGATCTTATGTGCAAATTAAGAATTGTATTGACGTTTTGAAAAAGCCATGGACCTGATTTAGTCTCACTGGTGTTGGTACTTGCTGCTGCAAAGTGCTTGATATCTGGTAATGTATCAGTCGTTAGTCAAACATAGGTTAAAAAAATAAGTAAGATTTACCTCAGTCAATACAACACTCAGGCTTTTTTGAGATAATATTATTCTGATTCCCTTTCGCTGCAGTCTTGGTTCTGTCTTTTGTCTCACAACTATGTTTTAAATATGTTGCTGAAACCCTTTCCCTTTCAATCGGGGAAAAAAGAGATGCCACTGGTTATCTGCAATTTGAAGACTGGATCTTACCTGAAAATCACCGAGCCTAAGAACTGTCATCTTAGTCTTCCAGATGGACAAAGATGTCTTAATTTCACAGTAAAATGAGAAGGAATTTTCTGTATTATCTTATCAGAAATGGAGAACATGTATAGAGCGGATTTTAAATTGAATTTTTCAAAGGAGGAAATACTTAATTTGCACATAATTTGCCTTTTGTGGGGCTAGAAGTTCTCTAATTTACTGTGCATTTTGTTTAATCTACCTTAAGTTTTTTCAAGAGCAATCAAGTTGTGCCATAAATCTGAAACCGCTTTATGCTTTGTTCTCTCCGTTATTTCAGTGTAACGCAGCCGCTTTTGCTTTAAACACTCAGTTAAGTTTATAGTTTCCCTAAACTTAAAAAGGGTCTATGTGCTATAGTAAGATAGTAGCAAAAATTTACATATAGAAAATGATAGTTGATCATGTAATTATTCAGCAGCTTACTGTGCACAAACAACTACACATATTTCAAGAGGTGTAATCTTGAAACCTAATCAGCATTTTAAAAAGGACTTAATATCAGTTATTGCCTCTGTCCTTGAGGGCTGTGGGTTTGTTTTGTTTTCTTTTATGTTCAGCATTTCCTTTTTATAGCTTCCATTCCTCTGTTGTTTTGCTGGGGAAAAATGTGCAACTTTACATAAGGAGAACTGAAAAAGATGCTTTTTGGTTCAACTTTTTGGTTGATAGTAAGAGTTGTGAATACGGCAGGTGCAAAATACCACAAGTACTGCTGCCAAAATTGTATCCAAAGAAATATTTCTTGGAGGGGGAGGAGAAACCCAGACGGAAATAAACATTCAAGTGTTTTCTTGCTCTCCCTTTCCAAGATTTCCCAGAGTGATATCCCATGCTCTGTGTCTCAGAGGTGCGAGGTTCCCAGCAGCAAGATGGGCCAAGCAGCTCCTCCTGGATCTCAGCAGGCCAGCACTTGAAGGGGCCACTGCTCACAGCTCCTCTTATAAAAAAGGTCTTCATGACTGTAATGGATTAAAATCCCATGAAAGCTCTGCGAAAGTTAGAAGTAATACTCATACAGGCTTGATGGAAAATTCTGCTTTGTGTGTTTAGTTATGGCTTGCTTTGGGGTTTTGGTTTTTGTTGGTGGGTTGGGTTTGGGTTTTTTTGGTTTTTTGGGTTTTTTTTTTCCAATCAATCTTATCAGCTGCTTAGTTTGAGTTATTTCTTTGAGACTGACAGGATTTCTCATCTTCTTTCTGGAATGCTTTTGACATTCTTCTGTCGACCAGAACTTTTGCCTCTGTTACAGATATGAACAATGACCATAGTTAACAAGCCAAAATCTTCAAAATCTAAAAAGTCATCATCACGGCGGTCTGACAAATCTAAGAAACCCCGTACTAAAAAAATGACGTCACGCACTACAAATTTGAGCCGAGTACCATCTACAGAAGATCCAAACAAAGTTGCTGTGGACAAAGGACCTGGAGGGGCTATTTACTGCAGATCATCTCAAAAAACTAAGCTTTTTGCCCAAAGAGATCTAAGTAAGTGTAGCTTTTGTCCTCCCCCCATTTTCTTCAAAATAAAACAAAAGTAGAAAATGCAATTCTTAAGTGTCACACTGCTATAAGATGGGACTACGATGAGTAAAAACTTCAGTTCTGTGTATCCCCTAAGACAACTGAAGTCACTGGTGTTGCAAACCTCAGTTTTGATCTACTTACAATCAATTATAGGGAGCTTTTTATAATACTCAGACTTATTCAGGTCTTTTCTGTTATGAAAAATACATTTTTTTCCATTGCTATTTGTGGCTTCTGTTATTGACAAATCTTTGAATGATAGCACTGCTCAGGAAGAGATCTGATATCTATAGGGTTATTTTCTGTGCTAGTTACTTGCTTATTTTTCTGTCTTAGCTCTTATATTTATTAACATATAATTTCAAGTGTAAGTTTGTGGTTTAAATTACAATAAGAAAAAAAACCCAAACCAATAAATGAATTAATAATCAGTTTACAGACTGTAGACAGGAAGAAACCTGGCAAAAGTTACTAAAATCAGAGTGGTGATTTGTCTTGCATTACAAGAATTTAAAGAGGTGAACAAACTGTTGTCCAAAACAGCATATTGGCCAGGAAATTTGTGTAGCAGTGTTAAAGCTGTGTGTCGTGTATTTTTGTGTTGTGGCACGTAGCTGTTTCCTTTGAGTGCTCCTGCAGAATGCTACATTTTAAGTACCGTTTTTAAAACAAAACCAATACATCTCTCTCAAAATATCATTTTCTTACAGTTTTTAATGATGGAATAGCCCCACCACAAAGGATTCTCTTTCCACCTGAGAAAATCTGCATGGATTGGAAACAAACACAAAGTGTTGGAGTTGGGCTGCAGAATCTCGGCAACACGTGTTTCCTTAATTCTACCCTACAGTGTTTGACCTACACGCCTCCTCTCGCCAACTACATGCTTTCTCTTGAGCACACCCAGTCATGTGAGTACTTCTGCATTTACTGCAAATCTGTTGGACAACTCTAGAGGTGAAAGAAAACAGTGATTCTGTGCAGAAAACTCTTAGTTGTCCTATTTTATCTGTAGACGCTGACTTGGAACACTGTATTAGCATGAGGCTTAGAATAGCATATGAAGTACACTTGTTCATTTAATGCACCATGGTAAAACTTTAAAAAAAAGGGTAATTTCTTCCTTCATGTGGATATTTAAGTGCTTTGTAAAGTAAGACATTTGATGACATTTGACACTTGGGCTTCCTGCTGTTAGAAAGGGGATAAAATTTAGGATGTTGGTGTCATAGATTCTAAGGTCTTCCTAGCCTAGATGCTGTAATGTGCTAGTACTGTGATAAAATGATTTGTTCACTGTTGACCCATTAAAAAGAAAAGGTACCCTAGAAAGCACTACAAGCTAAGCTGTTCCGAACTCAAAAACTCAAATAGAAATTTTGGGGCAACTAAATTAAAATTTAGACTGATTTCAGTCTAAAATGCTTTTGTATTTTTAAATCCTTGAATTTGTATTCTTTTAATTTCATTTTTATTCTTGACTTTTTTTTAAGCTAGAAGCCTCTTTTCACATTCATATATGTGTATTTTTACAAAGGCACCTCTGTGCTTTCTATTCTGGTATCTTAGTATTTATTCCTAGAAATTTAACTGTGTTTTCTTACCATATCAAAAAATTATTTCAGTTAAGCATCCCCTTGAAAAAAGGAGGGCAGAAGTACTGCTACATGCATTTTTATCTTTCCTTTCTCCCAGAGGAGAGCAGTATGCTGAAAATAACACACGTTCACTCTTACTGCTGCACCATCGTTGTCAATATTGTTTGCTTGTGTATTCTGCAGTTGATATTCCTGTCAGCCTGCAAAAAAAGTGACATTGCAATAGTTACTTAGATTTCTCATCAGAAAATACACTTTAATGTGGACTTAATCAACTACCTTATTCAGTTCTGCATAATAAAATTTCACAAAACTGTTGGAATATTGACACCTTAGGAGAAGAGAATGTAGCATGGAGAGCGGGCATTGTACCTATAACTTAAAGATTATTGTTTTCTTAGGTTTTTTTGTAGCAATGTACATTTGACTAGACAGGGATGCTTTCTTCTTTCATTCTTCAGGTCACGAAGAAGGCTTCTGTATGATGTGCACAATGGAAACGCACGTTAACCAGGTTCTGTGTTGCTCTAACAATGCCATCAAACCTACATCTGTTATCAATGGCCTTAAACGTAAGTAATTTCAGATAGTTTTATGAGATTTTTTTTAATTTTTCAAAGAATAATTTAACGCATATGAATTATTTTGATACCTCAAAGCAGAGAGATTTTAGAAATATGAGTTTTCTTTCATTTTATAGTATAACAACTTTCTTATTTATTAGGAATAGGAAAACATTTCCATTTTGGCAGTCAAGAGGATGCACATGAATTCTTATGCTTCACTGTTGATGCTTTGCAGAAAGCTTGCTTGAATGGAAGCACCAAGTAAGCATAAACAAATTAACTTTTGAATGTTCTCTATCCCCTCTAACTCCTTTATTTACTATCATAAATTAAAATCCATGTCCTTGGTTTTCATAAAAAAGAACCCCAAAAGTCTTTGAGGAGTTAACTCCGTACCTTAAATCTTCTGAGGTTTGACTGTAATTTATTTCCAGATTGGACAGATCCTCTCAAGCTACCACACTTATTTATCAAATATTTGGAGGATATCTCAGATCCCGAGGTACTTCTTAAAAATCTTATTGTCCTTCAAACTGGTCTGTGACTTTTTGTCTGTCTGTAGTAAAGGAGTTTGTTGTTTGCCTAAAGGAACGTGTATAATTTTAAATTTGGACAGTTAGTCTCCTTCACGTATTCTTAAGCGCTTGTATTTTGATTCCAGTTAAGTGCTTGAACTGCAAAGCAGTTTCGGATACATATGAGCCATTCCTTGATATTACTTTGGATATAAAGGTAAGATGGTTTGTGCCAATGGGTCGAGATGTGTAAAGATTTGTAGAGCTTTTTAAAATAAACTCATTTTACTTAAAGACATATTGTTAAAACAAAAGGGCTTGGGGGTGGCTGGGAGTGAATCGGACTTTGTTCTTCTGTGGAAGTCATGTAAATGGTCTCCATGTTTGCATTGGATTTAAGCTGGAAAAATAATAACTATATCTACACAAACTGATACTATCATACTTCTCAGTTATTCTACTTCAATGTCCATCTATTGTTAGACTGATGAGTTTGATTGTTCTCACTGATGCCAAAGCATACCACAGATGCTGTCTGCAACACTGCAAAATTTATTTATTTTGGAGTAGAACCATTTTCAAATGAGGTAAAAGCTCATTGAACTTTGTTCTGCATCCTCCTTCCTGTGTTTGCTGGTTCACAGCAGTCACTTGAGCACGAACTAGCATGGTTCTCTTGTAAATTACTAGGGAGTGTTCGAAATTTTGCATTTCCAGTGACTTAGTGCTCTGCTTTCTCATTCATCCAGGCAGTTACATCTGTCACCAGAGCTCTGGAACAATTTGTGAAACCAGAACAACTGGACGGTGAAAATAGCTATAAGTGTAGCAAGTAAGATTATTACTAATTACATCTTAATACAAGTTATGCATTTAATGGATCTCATGACTTGAGCATAAGCTATCTTTTGACTTTGTTTAGAAATAAGATGACAAGACATGATGCTCTGTTGTTCTCTCATTTACTTTTCTCTATACAACTAATACACTGAAATCATTCAAAGCTTGGAGAATAATACATTTCTTTCTAAGTGAGCAATCTTTGTGTTTCTGTTTGAGTATTGGGAAATATATGCTAAGAATCGTGGCCGTTAGCTCACATTAGACTTTTATTCCTCATATTGTCTACATGGGGGCTTGCCAGCCCTCCTCAGTGTGGGCTTGCACACTGAAATGTTCAAACGGCCAGAAGTTAAAGCATGTCTGGTACGTAGTGGAGAGCTGCGATATTTTGGCAAAGAAGTTGTTATTCAAACATGAACTCAGAACAGCAAAGACTGCCAGGCTTGGTTCTGTAACCTTCCTGCCTGATCCTTCACAATGAAAAATGCAAACATACTATGCAAGTAAATATCACTCAAATGGCATAAGCATGTGTGAGATGAAAACTTGTTTGATGTTTTTTGGGGTGTGTGTAAGAATATGCTGTTAAACATTTGTCTGTGCTTATTTTTAAGGTGCAAAAAGATGGTTCCTGCATCAAAGAGGTATACCATACATCGTTCTTCCAACGTTCTCACTATATCACTGAAAAGATTTGCAAATTTTACAGGTGGAAAGATCAACAAGGTATATTTACAGCTGTAATGCAACTTTATCTTCCTGGAACGGGAGATTTCCCGAAGATGAAGGCTCATTTAAAAGTTATGTTTGCAGACAGTAACTATGGACTAATAACTACAGTCTAACAAAAAAAGTCGCTACAACAACTATGGCTTTTTTAATAATGACAAAATTCCTGTGTGATCATAAGATTATACCTTACTCTTAAAGAGCTAATTCTATAGAAAACAGTTCTCTGCAACTTAAATTAATAAATGTTGTTTATGAGAATAGGTATTTTTAAATGAATAAAAAAATATATCCATAGAATCCTAGTCTGCATCTTTAGAAGTGTTTTTCTCATGCTATTTCATGAAGTATTCCAAGATAACTTCTGAATATTCTTGGTCTGTGTTTAGGATGTAAAATATCCTGAATATTTGGATCTTCGAGCATATATGTCCCAATCAATTGGAGAACCCCTCATCTATGCTTTATACGCAGTTCTTGTACATAGTGGTTTCAACTGTAACGCGGGACACTATCTCTGCTTCATAAAGGTAGATACTGGCTTGATTTCTGACTGGGTACAACCTCTGCTAACAAAGAAAGTAAAATGTTACTGGTAACACTGTTTTAAAGGGAAAAGGTTGCATTATATGTTTTGTTTGATTTTGTTTGGTATGTTTTATTCTGTAGCAGTCTGTGATGGAAAGCATGTGGTTTATCTAAAGATTCCATTGTCTTTATTTGCAGGCCGGTAACGGACTTTGGTATCGAATGAATGATGCCTCTGTAGAGCTTTCTGATATCAAAACAGTTCTCAATCAGCAAGCTTATGTACTTTTTTATATCAGGTAATAAGAAATACTAAATGTGTTCAGAATGTATTTACTCTCCAGTTATTGATATTTTTCTTCTTTTCAAGTGTTTTTCTTCTGTCCTAGGGAAAGATTACTGTTTGTGTAATTAAATTCTGTCTGACATGGAATTCTCCATGTCATTTATTATCTTTTATTGTTTGGCCTTAAACTGCTGCACTTGTGTATGTTGCTATATATGTGCTCTCTGTAGCTGGCTAATTTAGAAAAGAGGGGAAATTAAGCCCATAGGTGGTATAAAGATGAGTTACTGCTCTGAAAAGGACAGTTGTCGTAAGAAAACTAATACCTGATCTTCAGTTTGTAGTCTTGGTTAAGTTTTCATATATGGCTTCTGTGTCATAGAAACTATCCCTGTAAAATTGTGGGATGAGGTCTTTATCCAAGAATAGGCTGAAAGGAAAACCGTAAACTAACATCACTGCTCTTTTCCCAAGGCGCTATGATCTGACGCTTGGAGACCGTACCTTTTACTTACCAGCTCCGTCTTACCCCCGCTCATTCCTTGGTCAGCGGGGGGCCAATAGTAAACAGGCTGGATTTATGGGACCAAGACTTCCTCCTCACATGATTAAGGTAATTGGAGGGGGGCAGATAATGGCACCAAATTGAGAGTGGATTTTGGTTTTGATGTGAGGTTTTGGTGGTGGTGGTTTTTAGCGTCTGAGCTTTATTTTCCCCTCCCACCCTGCAGCTTTCTTCACAGCCAGAATTCCTCACACCAGCTAATCCTAAATTGTGCAGCCATGCTACTCCATTAATTTATACTTCCAGCACAGCTTTCTAAAGCACCAAAACCTAAGCTCTTGAGACAGTTTAAGTAGTCTATTAATGCTTAGAAAATAAAAAATAATTTAAAAAAAAAAAGTAAAAATTCCCCCCTGCCCTCCCCCACTGCCCTTTGGTGTCATTTTAGCTGACAGTGAAAATGTCTTGTTCCTGAGTACCACAACAATTATTCAATTATTCCAGTGTTTGCAGGGAATGTTTAAAGGGGAAAATAAATACATATGGGAATAGCTTTAGTCCACATTAAGTTGTTGGGTGGGTTTCAAAAATGATGGGTCATTTGACACCAATATGCAGTAAACCAAAAGCAGGAATTAAACACTTTTATATTTGAAGGGGGCTGTTTTTTCTTCTTGCGTGTTGAGGCAATTTGTAGAAATATTTTGTAGCAGAATTTAATGTTTCAAAACTTTAAATGCTGTGTGTTTGCATGTGCCCATCTTGCAATCTCTTATCTTAAATACAGAATTCAAGTCGTTTAAATGGAAACGGACCCCTAAAAGATGATCCAAACGCTGTTGTTGTCACCCTAAAAAGGCCATCTTCAGCTCCACCAACAGCTTGTATCCAAAACTGGGCAATTACCAGGCCTTCAAACACGGATCCATTGAAAAACCAGAAAATCACTATCAGTATTCATAACAAATTACCTGCACGCCAGACTGTGTCACACCCTGACTGTCTTAGCATCGCTATGGAGGATGTGGATGTGAGCAAGCCTGTTCCTTCATCCACAATTACACATTCTGCAGCAGAGTCTACCTCAAACGCATCTACAATGGCAGTGGCTACTAACTTTTTCAAACAAGAAGTTCCTGATGAAATTTTTGCTGAGCCAGCAGTGAATGGAAACCTGAAGCTTGGCCCTGATAACACAGTCCATTACGTTCCAGAAATGTCAGGAAAATCTGAGGACCCGAAGGGCTTGTTTAAAAGGAATTGCAACATTATATCTTCAAATGGAATTTTGATTGGAAAGACGGTCCGTTCCTTGCAGAATTCCCATTCTTCCTATCAGACTGCTGAAGAAGAAAGATCTCAGCGTGAGCTGCCAAAAAATGATTCACTAAATGGTGCTATTAGTTTAGATAATGAATCTAAAGAAAATGGACTGAAACTTGATGATTCCACTTGCCAAGTCCAACCTGTTAAACCTTCTGAGATTTTCTTTTCTAAAACAAATGGATTGCTTGAAACAGTGAGTTATGTTTGTTCCATCTAGAATTTCTCACCTGTGATATATTTGCTATTCAGAAGCGTTAAAATGTTTCTAACCAGGTGGAATACTGAGAAAACACACAGCACAGATTTCATCATAACATTTTGTGCCATTATCCCATGAGAAGCTGAGTTGACATAGGGAAATATGTCAACTTAAGAGAAGTTCATCTGAGAGAACGCTTCATAAGTGTCATAACTGTGTTTGGTGGGGTCATGTGTAAAATGGGGATAGCTCATATAACTCAAAGCGATATTGTTTAATATCTAATGTAGAAATTTTGCAAACTGTACTTATCTACTAATGATAGTATTTTTTTTCTGTCCATTAACTTCTGCTTTTTAATTGTAGATGCCTATAGCTTTGTCACCGGTTCCTCAAGAAATAATCTTAGAATCTCTCACGTACAGCCAGTTGAACAGCTTGTCAGAGGAAATAAGGTAAAATGAGTACACTCTGATTAAAACAAGGTTTCATACATGTTTATCATTGTTTTACCTACCAATACTATTTAATAGAAAGATTGAAATCAGTACAGAGAATTCCACAGTGCACGTCTAGTGTTGCAAATATCAGCACTGAGCATACATTATTCTGATATTAAATACAGACGGATGCCTCTTGGAAACTTTCATTTCGTTGTAGAATGTTTTTCCATTTTCTTCCTGCTATCTGGAATACTTTTTCTATTCCTCTTCCCATGTTTTTTCCATCCTAGGGTGTGTGAATGTAAATTCCCACCATCTGCTCTTCTATTTGTGAGGGAGGGAAATCCACGTGTTCAATTTGTTCCTGGTTGGGAGTAGACCAAATACTGTGGTTTTGGCTGATACGAGTCAGAGCAGCGAGTGGAGGGAGACAGACGTGCTGGGTGGGGTTTCTTTAACTACTTGTAGAATCAAGGGGGGAAGCTGGAAGCTGAGGAGGGTGTAAGAATAGGTTCTAAAGGGAATGTCTCAGAGATTTCCAGTAGCCACCAATTTTTTTTTACTTAGCATTCATCTTTTAGATGGACTTTTTCAAGTAAAAAACATGTTTTTTATTTTGTGCAGTGCCCCTGGACCTCAGAAATCTTCTGAGAATGATGCTCTTATGGAAACCGTAGTGATGGAAGCACTATTTGCCTATGAGGAATCCAGGAAGGTTCCTTCCAACTTTAGCTGTGAGGTTGAGAAACTTTTTGCTCAATCGGATTCTGAAACCATTTCTACCAAAGACATTGTTGCTGAAAGTATTAAAACAAAAGCTGATAACGCGCATCCCAATATCAATGGTCAGCACAAGGTCAGGAAAAAATCCTTGGATGCTGAAGATGAATTCTTTGGGCAGCGTGAGTCCGAAGACAGTAGAGACAAAGACAAACCAAGAAGATCAAAAGAACCTGAACTAATTTCAAAAGAAAATCCTTTGTACATCAAAGGATCTCCTGAGAGAGAAGAGAAATTAGGGCAAACTTCCTCTTTAAAGTCTGACGTTGAATGTAGTTCTAAAAAACTTGCATCTCTAGATATTACTGATAAATGCCAAGATACAAAGGACATTTCTAATAACTATGTAGAGGTACCACCTGTTAATGACTCCTCTATTATGAAGCTGGATAAAGTTTTGGAGAGTCAATTTTCTAGGGAAAATGAGGGACTGAATAATAAAAAATGTGAAGAAGATAAACATAGGAAAAAATACAGGAAAAAAATATATGACTCTAAAAAAACTGACAAAGAGCACTACCGAAGGAAGAGAGAACACTCGGACACCGAGGAGAGAGAGAAGGAGAAGCAAAGCAGGAGCAAACAAGATGATCATCCCCACAAGAGGAGAAGGTGCTCTCGCAGTGTGGAAACAAATAAGCAAAATCGTCATAAGCAGGAATATTGCAGTGAAAGCAAGTACAGATCTTCCCATAATGAAAGAAACAGTCCAAATAATGGCAAAAGCTCAGGAAAATATTCTCGTTATAGATCCCGAAGCAGAGAAAGAACAGAACAAGACAGGAATAGGTATTATCATTCCAAAGGAGAGAGAACTTGGAGCAGAGAAAGATACTATCAAGATGAACCACGGAGATGGGAAAAATGCAGATACTACAATGATTATTATTCCTCTCATGGAACAAGAGATGGCAGAGAGAGAAGGTCCTCTTATTGCGATAAAGACTTTGACAAATTGAGCCAAACGTACAACAGGTCACACAAGGATTATCACTGCAAAGGCAGGTGGCTTCACACCGCCCTCTCCAGAGAGGAGGATGTTCATCACTTCAGCAGCCACAGAGCAAACCCACACCACTGTCCAGTACCTCAGCAATCCGACGGATACTCCCGGGAGAGGCACGCACTCCCGCCCCCACCAGCTCATGCAAGTTTTGAGGGCTCTTCCCGGGCAAATGAAAAAGAAAAACTAAGAAATGGCAAAAGAAAATACACCCACACAGAAGAAAGCGGAAGCGAAGTAGAGAAGAAATGCCGAAAGATAGATGACCAAAGAATGAAAAAATACAAGAAGGTCAAGAAGAAGAAGAAGTCCAAAGATAAACATCGAGAGAAGGATTACAAGTAAGCAAGGATTCCAGCATAATCAGCAATTTTTCCTAATTTTTTTTTCTGGGTGTTTCTCATATCTGCCTTTTTTTTATTGTTTCTAAGTTATTTATCTAGCATAATCTGGCTGGGGATCCTGTCATTAGGTTGGTCAAGTGAAGATAGGAAAAATATTGCTGAATTGTGTTAGAACACTAGATCTGGACCACACTGTTAGAACCGCATCTGCACACCGTTCTTGATTAGGTTACAACAATTCTTTTTTTTGGTTTTTTTTTTTATTTCCACATATTCCACAAGTAGCCCCTGTTAATGATTTGTGTCCGAACTGGGACCTATAGCCCTTCAAACTGAGGGCTTAAGTTTGCTGCATCTAAAATAAACTAGATGTGCAGAAATTACCACAAAGTAGCTGAGGCGCTGCAAGTCATCACCTGTGGTAAAGTAAATAACGTTTCATGTATGCATCAAGTGCCACATCTGTTTTCTATCTTTAACTTGCATGTTTCCTTCAGACTTTATGATTCGGATTTCTCTGTGCTCCGCTTTGACAATGACAATCGCAAACATAAGAAAAAGAAGAAAAAGAAGAAACATATCAGGAAACTGAAAGGCTTCTTGGAATATTTAGATCCTCATTTCCAAAAGAAAACACGGGAGAAGAAGGAAGAATCCAGCCCCCCAGGAGGCTATTTATGTGAGCAATACAGAAACCAGGGCAGCAAACAGCCCTACAAGGATGAGAAGCCGCCTGGTGCCGGTGAGAGCAAGAAATACAGCTCCAGCACACCCAAGGAGTATGGGAAAGGTAAGGGATGTTTGCAGGGCTCCTCGGTATTTACGTAGACGCTATCATTTGCAACAATCTTTAAATGCTTGTGTGATGAAGTCTCTGCTTGACATCTTGGTTTCCAGTCTGCATTAGTATTTACCAACAACAACAAAAAAAAAGTTGATAGTCTTTTTTTTCCATTTTTAAATGACTGCTAGGAAAGAAAGCCTGAAATAAAGCTGTGAGAGTGTTGAGGGGCAAGTAATTTTGATGAGATCTGATGGTTAAGTGGCAAACAAGTGGGAGAGAAGCAAGATGCTGTATTAAATTCAGTCCAACTAACTAGGAAGTAAAACCTTGGGCAGTGGTACCTTAAAAAAGATGCTGGTAGGTGAACAAGAGCTTTAGTAGTCAAGAAGGAAGATGATGACATGAGACTTGCAGGCTCATAATGTTGCAGTGAAACACCATCTTCCTAAAAGACTGAACAGAGAATTGATTTCAATATGCACCGTGTTCAGCTATTTGGTAACATAGAAACAGCGCTGATGCTTATTCAGAATAACAGAAGTTGGTGATAACACTGAAATATTGTTGTTTCAGATGTAGACCTGCCTTCTTCTAAACAAACTGAATTCACAGTCGTTAACCCTCCAGAGGACGCTTCGCAATTTAACACCCAGAGAGTATGTTAAATTCCTGCTATTGTTTTATTTACTAGCATTGTTTTTTTTCTGTTAGTATAGGCTTAAAAGTGCAGAGAAAATGGGCTGAGATGGAAGTCAGTTTGGTGCTTCTCATGGTTTTCCACTGAACTAGAAACACAGAAACACTGAACTCTGCTGTTCCTTGTCACAATCCTGACATGGGCTCTCAGTAGATAATAAGGTTAATTAGCTCTAGAGTTATGCAGTGAAGAAGATTGCACACTGCAACAAATTCAACATCTAAAATAGAATTTGACAACACTTCCCATGAAGTTTTTCAATAAAAGTGTTTGGGGCTTTTTTTTCTTTCTTTTTTTTTTTTTTTTTTT
>VXBJ01000989.1:1183390-1197292 GCA_013400055.1 Nycticryphes semicollaris
TTTTACAATAAAACCAAACAAACCTTCTTGAATGTCCATTATCTGACATAAAGCCCTTACTCAGATATTTTAATAAAGAACCCCCCCTTCAGCCACCCATTTCACTTACAGGTGACTGAAATCATCCCTGTAGAATTCAGCTCATTAGCCCAAAGGAAGTTTTATTTTTAAATTCTCTACATTTTATACCTATTATACAATTTAAGAAGTGGGTTAATAGTGACAATCCTGTTCATGAATAGCCTGGTGTTGACAGTGTCATTCTGGCACAGAAAACAGCAGAATTCATCTTACAGCTCACCGCACCTCGCACCCTGGAGAAGTTTAATCTTGGGAGAGATTGTAATTATAAAAAATTTCATGTGGTTTCCACATTGAAGCAAATTACCACAGGCAGCAGAATCTTGCACATAAGGCAAAGAGGAATTGTATTTGTGGAGAAACAACTGTATTTTAGGCCACAGACAACCAAAAGGTTTATAGTGAAAATACAGTATGGAGGAAATTCTTGCTAAATTTAATATGGTATTTATCTCTTTAATAAGGAAAAATTAAGAAGGACTGAACTGAGGTCTTTCAAATACTAATGTTGATACTAATGATACTACAAAATGATAGTAATGGCAAAATAGTCCTTCAAAGTGTCTGCTCCAGCTGATAAATTGGGAACGGAACAGAACACACCACTTCTGCTCCGACAGCGATTCGGCTTCAGGGACTTCTCTGGCCAGCAGGTGGCAAACGCACTTTATTGATTTTAAACTAGTCAAAAGTTGAGTAAGACGGTGACCATCTGGCCTCTGGTCACAGACAGGGGCACTGGCGCCCGCGGCTTTGCGGTGGGAGCTGCAGGTGACAGACACCAGGGCTGTTGGTGACAGAGGGACGATGCCCCCATCCCCATCCCGCTGCGGCGTGGGAAATGTGAAAGGCTTTCTAACTCATGGCACTGGCAGCATGGAATCAAGTCCAGGGATGCTAGCTGGCTCCATCCTGTGGAAGGGCAGGCTTCTTCTTAAAAAAAGGCGTCTGAAATAGGATTTTGGGAATGATGGACTCTGATCTCAGCAGCGTGCCAGAGAGCATGGAGCTTCTCAAACACACTCAGGACAGACATGGGGAATGAACGGGTTGGCTGAGCCTCCTCACCAGGACTCAATAAATAATAAGGCTGGAAATAGCTCTCCTAAATCTTGAGCTTTTAAGAACAAGCCATCTGGGATGTGAGAAGGAGCAGCTTTAAAGCAGTCTGTCTGCCCCATGGTCTCTCCAGCAAGTTTCTGATGCCTTCGGGCTTTTGGGTAGGAGTCGGTCAGCACGACCCCAGGGTTGTTGGTGAAAGGAGGACACTGTCTCAGCAAAAGTGAGGTGTTGCTGAGGTCTCCCACCCGCTGGTGGAGCAGGCAGCCTCCTCCCAGCACAGGCTGCAGGAGGAGGCCACGGGAGCCACCACAGGGCCAAGGTGCTGCCCAGAAACCCACATTTGCTGTGAAGGTCATGGCAGGGAGTGATGTTGCCTCCTTTTGTCTTTCAGATGCTGACCTTGCTGATTGACGCCTTCACTACTCAAACTAAACCTACCGTCACAACCAACAACGTCTCATCATCAAACCCAACACCTTCTCACCACCAAACCCAACATTACCAATATTGACCATCAAAACTTAGACTTTATTATCAAACCAATTACCATCAAGACAAAAATCCAGTCATAAGTGGTGCTTAACATTTCTGTACAGAATTTTACCATGAAAGAACTTTTTTTAGTTTTTAACTTGAGACATTCTTTTTTAAAATATACTTCTAATCCAAAAGGGTGGAAACTTTTTACAACTGCTGAACATTGTAAATTACCACATAAATATCTCACTGATGTGAGATAATGCCCTGGAATAGACCATCTCAAATGCTGCTTAATTACAGACTCAGGTTGACTTTGTGTTATTCATGTGATGTTACTCCCAGTTAGACATCTGGTGCAAGAGCGACCAGGAATTATAAAAATTGCAACTGACAGTCTGTATATTTAATTTAAAGACTTATTTAAAATTTCACAAGCTCTCAAATAACTAAAGTTTTGCAAGAGCTTCATCTTTTTTTCTGTTATGTCTGACACTAGAAACTAATTTACTTCACATTTGAGTTACAGTCAAGATCTGAAGAAACTCTTCTGGTTTTCAACATCGTGAAACAACAAATATGCAGTTCTGAATGTATCTCTCAAGACTCTTTGTATACTCTTCCATATGTTTTTATTACATTTTCTTAATATACTGTCACTTGTCTTAAGTCTCAGTTGTCTGTTTTGTCTCTCCTTAAAGTGTCTAGTTACAGACAAATTCATACTGTGATTTTTATTTTTATTATTAAATGCTATCAAACTGTGATGCACTTATTATTCACTGGTCCTGCATCAGGAGATGAGTGGGGAACCTGTATTAAATACAGTTCATCTGAATAATCTGTCTGGTTTATACAAGCTGTGTTGTTCAGACATGTCAAAAGTTTGATCTTTGTTTTTTTAAAGATAAAAAGCACTTGCCCCACTGTAAATATATAGCATGTAAAATTTATATAGTATATAAATACAGCAAAGTTAAAATTGATTTTTACTTGAGTTTTACTTGAGTTATTTAACATGCAATATGTCATGTGAATTGGCAGCCTCGGGAGCGTGTCTGACACTGGAGAAATCCCATCTTCCTTCCAGGGGTAGGTGAGAAGATGCTGTCGGTGCGAGCAGAGGATCAGTCACTCGGGACTCCAGCGCCCAGACGAGGACGCAGAAGACTTTCTCCTTCCCAGTTAAACGCTTCCAAAGCCAGGCCACAGGGTGGAATCTCCGCAGTAGCCTTTTACTGTGCGTGACACTAAAACGCAGAGGAGCGAGTTCATGTCTTACTAAATACTCGGAGTGATACTTTGGTACATGGAAAACGCCGTAAAGCCAAACCATAAGTGTACCCTGCGTAATGTTCCTATGGCAACGGTTATGTGACGTTACATAAAGTAACATGACAAAGAACCACCTACCTTTCCTGTATCTGGCTTTTTTTTTTCCCCCCCTCTTTTGTCCGCTGGCTCCAAGGTTTGGAGTCTGGTGAAAGACTCCAGCGTAAAGGTACAGGAATGTAAACACCCGATCGAGTGCTCCAGAGACAACAACCCCCTGAACCGCTGCCTCAGCTAGGTCTAACTGGGGGAGGTCTGATTAATTACCTGAGGAGCAGAGATGTCATTGCCCCTCCCCTACATTCAACTGAAACTCATGGACAGGAACTGACAGGAAACACCTTAATTAGGGCGGCTCAAGGGAAAGCGGCTCTACCGCAGTGATCCATTTTGCAGTAGAAGGTTTTTCTCTCTGAAAATGTAAACCTGGTTATTTAAATCAGTGCCTAAAGGTAGGGAAGAGAGGCTTTTTACTTATAAGAGCAGATACAACACAGGCTGCAGAACTGAACTTTAGGCTCTAACAAAAAAAGAAAAAAAAAAANATGAGGAGCTACACAATAGTATAGTTTCACACTTTATTTTTGATAAAATCTCCCGATTTAAGCAACAGGTCTTAATGATAAATGAAAACATTAATATTGCCGTGGATTTACATAGAACATCACATTTTTAACAATGATTGATACAGAGTATGTGTCATGCAAATCAGTTGTGTACACCAAGGGATACTTATATCAATACATACCTGTACAGTATTTACACTTTATATTTAATCTCTAGCTAGAAATATTTTCCAAGAAAATATAGAAATGAAACTGGGAAGCCACAAGTCTTAATTTGTAGCATTTGGTCTACACCAGACCCAGCTCTTCCAGCAAGCATATCTACAGAGATATGTAATAAATCTTAAAAATAGGCATTGTTTTTATATAGGAAGCATTATAAATGCTGCTTGGTTTACAAAGGTTTGGTTTTGTACCAGTTCAAAACAGTTCAAAATGTTAAGTGATGCAGAGCTTATTTTGCCAGAACATTGTAAAATTTAAGTCAGTCCAGCTGAGCTTAAGTGTTATCGCAGTGTCCCCCGGCCGCACTGGCCCAGGGCTGCTGGCAGTGGCCAAAGGCACTGAAGCCCCCGACGCCAGTGAAGAGCTGAGGAGCCGGGCACGGGTCAGCCCTGGGGAGGGAGCCCCCGTGGCACTCCAGGACTCCCCAGCATGGCCGAGCCCCATCGACTGCGCCTGGCCACCGAGGGGCTGCCCTGAGCAGCCACCCCTGGACTCGCAGCCCGATAACGAAGGGAAAAGTAGAGAGAGAGACTTTTCACCCTCGTGGATAGTACCTGATTTGGCCAAAATTTTCACAAGCCACTTTGTTTTACTGGCCTCATGGCCAGTGGAAATTTTGGGCCAGTTTCACTCCCTGTTAATACTGTTACAAAGAACACTTGAAATCAAATAACACACACAAGAACGCTATTCCATTAGCTTTGGTAAATTAAATAGGTATACTGAGCACCACAAATAGCTGTTTAAGATGTTGCATTTTAATGCCAAGAAATAATATTTCCTGCTATAATATCCTCAGGTACATGTTACTCTAAATAATTATTTCTGCCAGGTATAAGAGCTTCAAACTAAATGCAGCAAGTGAACTCTCAAGGCATTTCCTTCATGCTCATGGGCAGACATCCGCATCTGGCTAAGTAAACAGACTGTCTCAAAGGTGGTATTTCAGAAGAGAAGAATTGATACAAAAGTGCTTCATGGCTTATTAGTGCTTTCGTAATCTCACATTTCTCCAGAAATACTTTATTTGCTGCTTTTCACCTCGACGCTCATTAGTACCACTGGTTCTGGCTGATCACTATTCACATTACCAATCTCCTCGCCAAAGCTACATCCCACGCACACACTGCTTGGAAGCAAGACCTGCAGCTGGGGAACAGAAGACTCAAACCAGGCCACGCTGGCAGCACCGCAATCATGCTGCTCAGCAAACACAGGACATAGAGCTCAATTCGCTTCTATAAAGAGTTTACAAGCATTCCATTAAGCAAACATGTCCCCACACCAATACTCATTCAGGGACTCTACTCCTTTGGTTGAGCTTTAGCCCCTGGAAAGTGCCCAGATTTGAACATCCATCCGAGCAGAAGCAATTTAACTCTGTGGAAAATCCATCCTGCAAGAAAGTTTACTTTGTTCTTTTCCTCTTGGCCTTTTTTGCAAACATTTGATAATAAAGCAGAGCGTTCGCAGGCTGACACCCAGTGCACAAGGCAGAGCAGTGAGACGGGAACTGAACAGACTCTCCCTCACAGTTCAAGGGGATTTGGAATGGAAGAACTTGGTAAACCTGTGTTTTCCAGAGCACCACGTTCCTCACAGTGTAGCCAGAGATGCTCTGGGACACAACCAGCAGAACTGCTTTGACAGAGCATTGAGTCTCCTCAGCCCTCACAGCTCAGGTTCAACAAGTTTGTGAAAAGCTGAGCGCCAATAGAAGCATCAGGGTCCAAAAAAACCCCATGTTTTGCCCCGAGCGTGGAATTCAGAGCTCTTCCTTCAGAGCAGTGTGTGTGCTATCAACAGGAAAACGCTGCAGTAACAGAGCAGTTCGGGTGTTACTGAAAGACTGTCAGCAGGGCAGAAAGATCCTCTGCAAGCTACAAGAAGAGAGACCTGCGCTTGTGGGGGAGTTTAGTTGCACTAGGAATCCACAGGTTAAGATTTTATTTAAGTAAAAATAAGGATGTCTATTCATTTCTTCAATTCCAACTGCCAAAGCACAGATCTGAAAAATCGCCTTTAAGAATGTAATAGAAACACTGAACTTGTCTATAGGTCCAAAGTTTGTTATCAGGCACAGGACTGAACCCTGCTTTGCTTGAACCCAGGGATGCATCTTACAGAAAGATTCCACCTTCCTGGCTTTTCCCTTTAAAAGCATGCCATGCATGTGAAATGATTTGGGGTGTTTTTACAAGCAAAGCCCTGTCATCTTACTCCTTCGGTATCAACTTAGTGTTAAGCTCCAACACATCTAAAATGTAAGAAGGATGTCACTCTACACAAAGCAGGTCAATGCAGTGACTAAACCTTACTGCATATTGCGAGCGCTCATTCCTGTCTGCTCAGGCTTCAGCCTCTCTGGGTAAAAGCAGCAAACACCAGCCTGGGTCTGTACCTGGTGTCACGGCCGCAACTGGATGGAGCCTCCGCTGCTGGTTCCTGCCTGTACTTGGGTGCATGTTGGCCAAACCCCCTGGCACCGCCAGGCACCACCGCAGAGCTGTGTTTCCGAGAGGAAGAAAAGCTATTTCCGTACAGGCAAATCCTAAAGGAAAGCCACACTCGGCTGTTTTCTTCCTGCAAAACACACAGAACTTGAAAACTGATATCGAGATTGTGGGGTTTCTGCTCACAGGAAAATTAAGTGCTGTACTCCACTTCTGGTGCTGCATTTTAGTGAGAGGCAAGAGTCTTGTAAGACTCCTCCTCTTCTGGGAAAAGCACTCAGGTAACAGATACAGGACATTTTACTATCAGCCTCCAACAGCCAAGTAAACTGGAGCAGTAACTAACTGAAAACAAGGCTTCTGTGTTTTCAGTTGCATTAAATTCAAATATAATCATCCTCTGGGATTTGAAGCTCAGTTCAAACTATACACCAATAACTATTTATCCTGAAAGGTCTTGCCATGTTTTTATGCTATAGTAAAGTGTATATATATAACATTTACAGTTACTGTCTTCATTTCATTTGTCCAGTTTTTACATCATCACCCAACTGTATGCTTATTTGCGGGCAGATGCAGGGTACACAAGTTCTTATTAAGTTCTATTTCTTATTTGCAATTCTCCGTTTCCTTGTTGCCAGCATATCATAAAAAGGATCCCTGCTGATGCTTGCTCTAGAAAAGAAAAAAAAGGAATCATCAGTTTGGTTACGAATACCTTGTTTGGAAAACTAAAATGATTTTGTTCTCTGTGGATGACTCCATGTTCTTAATAAGATAACAGATGGTTGACTTCTAAACACCACAAATACTTCTTTAGAAAGAGATGTTATTCTCCTGTAATTTGTTAAGAGTTCATACCTTCATCTTGACTGTTATTTATTTCTTTAACCGTGGGTCTGCTTTATAAACCTTCCAAGATAAAGTCAAGCTGTGAAAGTTTAAAGCTGCACACGAACATGCTTAAGATGCACACCACAAAAGCCAATTATGTGAAGTACGAATCTAATGAAATTAAAGACAAGTTACACAAGGCTTTTCCTCCTTCGAGTGAGCAGTGCTATTTCCTTAGGGACAGGGAGTAACAGGAGACTCGTGTCCTGATCCATCAACCCCAAGCACCTTGTCATTAATCCTGGAGGATGTTGCCACATCGGAACGCTTCTAACAAGTCAGAATAACAATTCTCTTAGTATCTTATTCCAAAAAGAGCTTACACTTGTTTTCTGGGAGACATTTAAGACTTTAAACTCACTTGATGGATTTAATCCACTCTTCCTTTTCCTCTGGGGTGGGTGCAGATATTCTATACACCACGTGGTTGCCCTCCACCACCCGACCATCAGCTTCAGTTTTACAGGCTTTGATCACTTGACCTTTATGACTGGGGTTATAGAGCTCAAAGCAGTTCTGGAGGGTAGAAATAAAGAGGCAAATTTAAAAAACAGACCAAAACTGATCAACATCGTCATTTAATGCTACCTCTGAATTCTATATGGTTTACTTATCTTCATTTAAAAAAAACCACAAAAAAAGTAGAAATATCTTACTGGTTTTCTAGGGTCTTCCACTTCTCTTATGCTAAGATTTTCTAATGGAATAATTCCTCTAGGTTCTTTGTCCTAAAAAATTGGGAAAATATCCCATTATTAACTAGTTAAAATACCTCGATTACCAATGAAGTTCACTGTAATATATACTCACCGTTGTGTATTCAAAGTAGTAGAGGCAATTATCAGTCAGAATAAACCACCTCCGCTTCCATGTCTTCACTCTTCCCCCTACAATCAAAGGCACGGCTGCGTTACACTGGTGCTGCTGCCACTGCTTCAGGAAGGGATAACAAAGTCATTTTGCTTTGCTTGGATTTCAAACTACGGCTTAATTAATCATAAATGGATGAGGCACAGATGAGCTGAGGTTAACGGAACACATTCCTGTGAGTCTTGTACTGAGACCAAACTCCTGAGGAGCACTAACTACACAGTGCTGCCACACAACAGCCACGAAACCGTGAAGCTGGAAACACCTCCTCTGCTACTGAGAGGGCAGGGCAGCAGTTCACCAGCCAGAGCTTCCTCTGCCCAGGCCACCAGCTTCCACTGCACCAGGAATATCCACACACAGCCCTCAGAAACCACTTGGTTCTGCTCCGGGAAACACCAGCAAAACCAGCAACCGGGCTCCAGCAACAAAGCCACCTCTAAACAGCCTGGCTCTACAGGGGATCGCAGTCAGCTATTTCAGAACAAGTCTAGAGCTCCACAACTACATTATTTGTGAAACTAATTCCCAGGACAGGCTGTTGTAGCTAAAGCAGTCAGGTGTCACTAATATACAGGCTCAGTTCCCTGACTTTGGGATTGTGTCACCACCTGTGCATCATCCATTCAGCAGCCGTTTCATCTCATTAACCCAACATTTCAAAAGAGTTGCATAAAAGAGTACCATTAATATGCACAAGACCCCCAATTTAATCTGTCCTATAACTAAACCTGAGAGAGAAGCACAATTTTTTAATCTTTTTGTTCGACTTGAGATTGCTGGGGTTTTGTTTTAATACAGAAATCCAAATCATAATAAATTAAAGAGCAATTCCAGGAATATAATGAAATTCCCTGACACCAGCCCAGCATGTGTGAGCTGCAGACCACCTTCGCTGCATGTTGTACCCCCGATCACCCGGCTCTGTGACCCACACCATACCCCAGTCTAACACACTGCAGCACCCTACGTGCTCTGTAAACAGTTCCCACTACAGGCCCACGTATCTTAAGAAAAATTTACTTTGCAAGCAGGTGTGGTGAAATAAGGCAAAAAAGTGCAGGATGCAGAAGGCGTGACAGAATGAATGGCCGAGTGAACTGGAGACAGTGAGGGAAGAACTGTGGCATTTAGTACAACCATGTGAGATTCAAACACAGCGCTCTAGAAACACCCCAACCAGCACGTAAATCACTACAAAAATTCCCGTCACCTTGACTACGGGCTGGCACAGGTATCAGGAAGTGTTTGGGCTCACAATGAGAAGCCAGTGAACTTTATCTGGAGTCACACCCAGACCCGTGACTGAGCAGGTGCCCAGTCACAACTGCCAGGGCAGCCCCTGCTGCCATCGAGGGCAGGGACCTCTTGCCATGTAACCCAGTGGCCATCGCTGTCACTAAGGCACGTTCTGCTCCCCGAGGCGAGCATCAGTTAACATTTTTACAGTACAAAAACATCACCAGGCTTTTCAGTTAACAGGTAACACCAGCAGCTGTCAAAGGGCAGGGCTTGCCCAGATCTAGCAGGAAACCAGCTCAGCAGGAGAGAGAGCAAAACCGACAGGCAGAGAGGTCACTGTCACAGAGACAGCATAAACCCAACAAAGGTGCTTCTCAAATTGTGATACTATGTCAAAAAACTGTAAAAAAACACTCAGGTAAGAACTATCTATTTAAAGGAAAGCCTATTTATAATTTAGGACAGAAACAATGGACTTGAACCATGCATCTCCTACAAGTGTGTAGGAATACACAAGAGCCGAGTTTCCTGTTTTTTCCTGACAGCATCTCCTCTCTTTGGAAAAGCTGGATTTCTCAAGCCTGAAAGCTTGCGTAATCACGCATCATGCTGCTGTTCTGATGGAGCTTTAGTCATGAAATGTTTCCCAGATCTGGGACAGTCTCGATGCTGAAGCCAGGGAGAAGGTTAAACACTTCCCACAACACCCCTTCTCCCTACACCAGCCAGGGGCTGGCTGGTCACAGCGCTGCCCCGAGCCCCCACTCCACCACGCTTCCAGCCACCCCTCTCCTCCAGAACCACACAGCACAGCAGGGTTTGGGGGGAAAAGGAACTATTCTCACAGGTCAGGCTCCGTCTCCCCACCCCATGAAGGGCTGCAGCAGAGAACAGGACAGGAGGGCTAATTAAGATGGAGAGGCATCTCATCTGTACTCAGGGCGCTCGCAGGGGTCACCAGATAATGTACAGTTAAGTGTGCCCCTGCCACGGGCTGAAGGGTGAGGACCCGGCTGACAAGGCTGTGTGGCCTGAGAAAGCTGATGTAGGACTGACAGGCAAGGAGTGGTGGTAACACACATCCTGCTCCTTGGCTGAGATTGCTGTGGGCTCACAAAACAACGGCAAAGGGTTTAGTACCACACGTCACATCTTGTTCCAGCTGCCAGCCTTTCACAGATTAACGCTGAATTAAGTCAGCGGAAGAAGACCCAGAAAATCAGAGTAAGAAACCATAAACATTCACAGCAATGGAGAGATACAAGTGCTGAACTTCTCAAGGATCTACTCGATCGACTCAAATTCAAAAACATCTCAAACGACAAAGCAAAGCAGCTTATAGGTGGGAATCTAAGAAAACTATACAAAAAGGCCACAACATGGCAAAATGTACAGAAAGAGGAACAGAAACCCTTTTCATCTGTGTGACTCAACATAGGATTTTTTTTTTCCCCCCCCCAACTCTGGGCAAAGTAGGAACAAGGTAAAAGAAACCACCTATACTAAAGGGAAAAACAACTGGCAATGACTTAGGGAAGACCAATTTCAGAATTAAGAAAGGCTTTAAGACTAAAAAGCAGGAATGTGTCTAAACTTAGAAAATTCTACCCACATCTTCAGCGTGCTTATATAAAGTTTTAGAGGGAAAAAGAGAGATACACACATCAAAAATGTTTTTTTCCTTCTCAGTTCATTGAGACACCACTCAGCAGAGCAGACTCAGAAACTGCAGTTATACAGGTGATTGAATCAAAGGTTGGGTTTCTTCGGAGAGAAGTTTCCCTGGACCACAGCATTGACTGCCTCAGCCCAGGAGCACATCGGTTGCCTCCAGAGCCAGGCAGGTACTGGAGGGGAAGTTTCCTGACCAGCCCCCCTTTTCCCTCAGCCAGGCTGGGGGACAATCAAACTCTTCCTGGGGACAGAGAATAAGCACCACCAGCTGGACAAGTGCAGACACTGAGCTCCTGGAGTCTCTCCAAACCCCAGTCTGGCTGGGAAAAGAAATTAACACAATAGTGTGTCTGGCTTGAATTGTTTCCTCTCGTGTTTGGTGGAATAATATCACAGTTTCCACCTAACTAGATGAAAATAATATGCAAACCAAGCTATTTGCCAAGAGAAGCTGTTTTCTGCAAGGAAAGGCCTCCCTGAGCAAAGGGACATTGGGCATTAAACAGAGAGCCCAGACAACTGTTTCAAAACACCTTAAAGTGGATGGTAGAAAATTTCATGGTCCCAAGACCACTAGTAATTATGATGCAGAAAATCAAGAAGCCCATAACATTTCAGGTGAGGATTCACCAACACTCAGCAGCTTGTAGCATTCATTGTCATTACACCACACTTCAAACAATGTGGAACTGAACGACCGTTTAAGTTTACCAATATAGAGATGTCTGTACAAAGCAGCAGCCCAGTCTAGACAGCCAAAACCAGCACTGCTGCCTGGGCTCCAGGGTTGGCTCCGGGACTTACATGAAGTCACCTCAGAACAACCCGGAGCAGCTAATGCCCCACCAGTGCTTTGCAGCCTCCCAGTTCCCAAAGCCCGGCTGCAGGGCTGGCTGCTCGTCAGGACAGATGGATTTTACAATATACGAAGGTTTCAGGACGTCCATCTCCTGCCCAGAGGATAATCAATATGGTGAGCTGGAATACTGAAAAGAGGGGCACAGGTAGGTAAGTGAATAAGCAGGTAAGAGCTGACAATGAGAAACACCAAATACAAAATACTGTCTGGACAGACTTGGGGTTTGTGAGTTGCGTTAGTCATATCTATAGTTTTATATAACATTTTCTATTCCAAGTTTTAAGTATTATCACAACCAAGCACTCAAACTCTCACGCAGGAATAGAGTCTCCTTTGCATTTCAGCAGTACTGAAACTTTTAATATCAGCATCTTCCAGGACTGAAGGAAACCCTACCCATTTCACAAGGGTTTCCCAACAGAAAGGGCTGTAAAAATGCAAATAGTGTAGATCACGACAGCACTCTCAACATACAGCTTAAGCCTCCTAGCAAATAGGAAACTCAAAGGGGGAAAAAAAAAAAAAGGAAAAAGAATGAAGAGCAGAAAAAAAAAAAAGATATGGGTGGGTTCATTTCTGGTCAGTGCATCCAAACTAATAAAATGTATTTGTCTGTGCCAGCCCATGTCTGCCAAAAAACACGCAGAGTTTCCCGGAAGCTTCACCCTTTTAGAGGCTGATTCACTGGAGTCTTCTGGACACATTTCATTTCTCTATTCAAATAACCCTCATGCCATGGGAGTGTTACACGCAACACCCTCCTGTTTCACACAGGCTTTTACTGCTGGGTTTTCTGCGTACCATCTCCATCCACACAAGGGACCTGTGCCAGAGCCAGAGAGGGACTGTGCAGAAATACCTGGTAGCTCTCGCTCACCTTCAGTTACCCTTTTTTTCTTCAATTTCCTTGTTACTCTACCTTTTATTAGAGTCTTTTATTATTATATCTTTTATTGCCAGGTGCATCCACAAGGGATGCAGTCACTCCTCTACACACACTCGGGCTCCTGCTTGTGCTCTCTGTTGGTGTACGTGTCTAGAGAGCACGGGGCACAGGAGACACGCACAGCTTTTACCCCTCTTCTCTGGAAAACACACTTTATATACATCATCTCAAAGGCCTTTTCTGTTGAGATAGCTATCACCTTGTCCCACAAAATGGAGAGCTGCTGCAAAGCCATCTTTTTTTTTGTTTTGTTTGTTTTTTTGCCAGCTGAGCATGTCAGAAAACAATTTTTGCAGTTGGGAAGACACAGAGCTGCACAGCACCTGCAGCGCAGAGGTTGAAATAAGACATTGGAGAGCACCTAAATGAAATCCAAATGCCTCCTTTTCACATCTACTTCCTTCCAGCACCAGCTCAGCCACCAACCTCCAGGTGCAATCAGAAGATGGGCCCAAGGCTCTAACCAGGCTCTGCTTTTACCTCACTCACCCCCACATGCACCCCAGCACAACTCCCCTTCCACACTTTAGTCACCATCCTCAAGTGCACAGGTCCTTCTACTGTAACAAGCAGTTACACACTGAAGTGGCCAACAACTGGGTCTACTGGAGTGCATACTGGTGTTTTATATTAAAAGAAGTTTATTTCATTTAAAAAAAAGTAAAAATAAAATTTCAGTCTTTTTTGTATAGGAAAAAAAATCCCTAAGCCCAAGTGAAGAAGTGAATCCCATCAGCTTCAAAGACTCTGAGTCAGACCACCTTGCAGTGCCAGGAGACTGCAAAGGTTTCTGCAACCCTAGATTTGGTGCTCATTTCAGATCCTGTTAAGAAAGCTAGATATGTTACTTTAAAAGGAAAATAAGCATGGAAAAGAACAGCTTTTATAAATGCATAGTTCAAATGTAATCAATCTTTCAATAGTCTAATATAACTGAAATGCAAGTTACAAAATCACCCTGGAACTTCATTACAAGAACAGTGACATGTTGTTTTCTCTCAGTAGATGTTATTCTTCCCTTGCTATGTTCCTCAGTGAATGAGAAAGGTATGCTGAATAGTCATTATTTTTCTGTAGTAGATGTAAACAATTTCTTCTTTTGCAGAGGACTTGCATGCGAGCCAGACACCAAGATGCCAGCCTTTAGAGTACCACTGATGATATTGTTAGTGACACCGAGTGCAAAAGCAAAATGCTACAATATGTTTGATTTAAAAAAAA
>VXBJ01000989.1:1197307-1237536 GCA_013400055.1 Nycticryphes semicollaris
AAAAAAAAAAAAAAAAAAAAAGAGAGAGAGAGAAAGAAAAAAGAAAACAATCGGGAGGAAGGGAAAAAAGAATGAGCAACTGAAGCAGAGGGGTCTGGAAAGCAATGAGATACGTACCTCCTAACGCAGAATAAGCAGAGACAGCCAGTCACAGAACAGAAAGGTGATAGGTCATAGGCCATAAGGAAAACAAGAAGGCACATTTAAACCACTCATTAAAAATCATAGCCAAAACCAAACCAAGAGAAACTCACAAATAATATGGAAAAATAAAGACATACAAAAATAACTATTTGAAAAGAAATCCTTTTTTTGTACACAGAAAACTGAGTTGAAAAATCACAGAGTTTTCTGAGATGACCTTATGGAGACTGAGTTGATATTTATCAGCCACAGCACGTGGTAAATACCATACAGCCTTTCCTTTTCATTAATGAGTTTTTATTTCTCATGTATCAGAAATAAAACTCCCAAGTTTGAAACAAGATTGCTAATTTGGATACACAAAATAAGAAGTAACAACCTTGGCATGTAAAGGCCTTACTTCCTGGAGTTGGTACCACATTTTCCCACAGAAATGGCAGCGTTAACCCCGTTACCTACGCGCAGGGCGGGTGGATGGGGAGGCAGCAAACACACCAACAGCCCGCACACACCACAGCTGCCCTCAGAACTAACCTAGTTTCAGCAGCCAGCCTTCTCTGTCCGGATTAAAAAATGTATGCGTTAGATCATTTCCATCATCCTCTGGAATTTTAAATGGTTCATTCTTAATACTTTCATATAAATTCTGGAAAAATAAAAGAAAAAAAATAAAAAGAGGAGAAAGAGCTCGTTAATAAATGTCTAACAAAAAAATGCAACCGGGACATCTTATTGCTTCTCACACTATTTGTATAAGAGGCCTAATACTGTCCACAACATTCCAGACCATCCCATCTCAATTGCTGTTTACTACTTTGATTAAATTTGATTTTAAACTACTTAATCTATAAACAAGTGTTTCTTTTTACAGGCTTTATAAGTACTCCTAGCAAAGACATTTTTTCTTTAACTTCAGCATTCATTATTTCAAAGGTTTGAGCTTCAGGTCTCATTTGATACAGATTTGGCCAAAGGAATCTGTTTTCAGAAAATGGTTTAGGCCATCACATGTCTTAGAGAAATAAGTATTTTTACTGGTATCTGAAGGGACAGGAGGTGTTGCTCCAACAAGGAGGAGGCTTCACAAGACACATGGAAAGAAATGAAAGGCAGTAACAAAGCAATGATTTTTACTACTTTTTCTGGCTTTCTCTGACTTATCCAGAAATACTACTTTTTTTTTTTTTTCATAAGAAGCCAATTCCACAAGAATTTTGCCATCAGCAAACTATTGAGAGAAATACAGGGTATTTTCTCTGGAATCTCCTCTCCTCAACAAAAGACTGAACACAGGGAGAACTAGCCCCAAACAGCTGTGCGTATCAGAAACCGCTTATTTCAGCTACTCAGACAGTTCTGCATACTAGAAAATGTTCTTCTTCCTTTCCCTCAACAAATTTGCCTGAGAACTGTTGTCCACGCTCCTAAGTTTCATGTTAAAGCCCCAAAGCAATGCCTGATCTCACAGTCTAATTTACCCGCAGTCTAACTTACCCGCAGCAATTCTTCTGGAAGGTCTCCACCTTCATTAATTCCACGATTCATAGAAATAAACCTCTCTACTGTCGGTTTATCTCTTACGTTGTGGTTGTGCAGACTGGTATTTAACATAATGATGGCAAATGAAAGCACATAGCACGTATCTGAAATAAGATTTGAAAAGTGATTTATCTTTCACTGTGTGGTGACGCAGAGAAATGAACATATAGCTCATCCTGACTGATAAAGAAACTGAAACAGGTAGTCAAAAAATCCTAAATGCTATACACAAGAGCAAAGTCTCAAATATTTCTTTAAACTGTTGAAATAAGCCTAAGAAGAAAAAAATATGTAACAATTCAAATTAAAAGTCAGTACGAAAGACAGTACAAAAGAATCCAAATTATTTTTAAAAAACTTCTTTAAAATCATTGCCATCACACTAAATTAATATTTCACTTGAAACACTGAAGTGCTGTCTGTGTGCAGAGAACATTTTGCCCAGCTCTACCTAGCTCACATTGGGAGATCTTATGAGATACTTGATCCTAGTCAAAGTACTTCCACAGCTTTCTCCAAAGAGAAAGAACAGAACTGAACTGCTTTTAAACAGACTGAAAGTGACACTGACTCCATTTCCTGGCATATACGCAAGGTGGCTAGTACCACTGAATAATATCAAACAATGACAAAGGAGATCTTATCATGCCTGTTGACATAGTTACAACTATAGTAAATTCTCCCAGAATTCAAGTACAAGATCCTGTGTAAGAAAAAGCAGGATGGAAACCTCTCTGCTACACAGAGGAAAAACATGTTGCATTTTCTCAGTTCTCAGAACTGTCTCATTTCACCCATTATTTTATCCTGAACTTCCAAACTGGCCACTGTCTCCTTGCATCAGATGTAGACAGACAAATATGATAAAATATATATATATACACACACACACGCACTTAAGAACTCCTACCGTAGTCTGTGACTCACCTGTAGACTGGAAGACTCCTGGGTTACAAAGGCAATAGCGTGAAGCAAAAGCTTCCATCATACGATCAATTTTTTGAGCCTCTCCTGGGAGTCGGAAGCTCCACAGAAACTGCCTAGAGAAGGGAAGAATAGTAGTTAGACTCATTCCAATATTTATATATTAAGCATATATTACTAATAATTAGAAACAAACAAACAAGAAGTCTGCAGTATCTATATAAAATATCCTAGAAATATGTTCTCAGTCTTGGAATACACAAGTCAGGAGCTACTATAAAAGCAACATGCACAGATGGCTAGCCCAGTAATTCAGCCAGCAACACTGCATGCTATCAGGCAAGATAATATGGTAATTCATATTCTGAGACTCTCTCTTTTTTTCCAGACTAGTAAACAATTTTCTGTATGCATCCCATTTTTGCCATGAGAATGCTATGCGGAAACATTCAGTTCAATCCTCCCTGGGTTTTCTGCCTACTAACAGAAAAAAGACTCAGCTAGCCTTCACCTACAATGTAAAAAGACACATTATATAAAATATTTCTGGTAGGGGAGAGAAGTAAGGAATACAAAAATGCTTAACATCTTTACTTGAACTCCTCAAGCATTTTAAAAATAGTATCAAGAACAAGAAAAACCCCAGTGCCTTGAGAGGTGCTGACTGTCTACTGTAAGCTCACCCTACAAGAATCAGATCCAGATCTTAAAAGCACAAGCTCAGTAATTTTGTAACACATGCAGGAAATCTGTGCTCCTCCTCCGCAGCATGAACTGGAGTTTTTACTCTCATAACTTATTATTTGTACCTATAGGTATGCTGGAATGCATACAGGACAGAAGTCCTCACAAATAACTTTGGCACACTGACACTAAAAAGCTCATACGAATTTAATCACTTGTTCTTTTATTTCTTAGAAAAAGAACTATCTAATCCAGCAAAGTTACATGCTCTGCCATGCAAAACAAGTTCTCAATATTCCCCTGTATGCTGGGTGCCAACATAATAACCATTTATTCCTCTCTTCATCAGTTCTCAGTTTAGGACATTAAAGTGTCAAAGGCCATCTTTAGTTTGTCAGCTCTGTAGACTGTCTTTTACTCACCTCGGGCAAGGTTCCAACCCAGATCACGAATTTTGTAAGCTACCAAAATACAAACATTTAATAGTAGCAGCTGCTAAGAAAGAGTAAAGTCAAGCCTAACGTTAAATTGGATAAGAGAGACAGGAATATGAAGCCTCCCAGACAAGCTTCAGCAGCCAGAGAAAAGGCTTCCTTAGCTCAGTTTACCAGCACCATGTACTCAACCACAGTGGAGCTGCTCTGACCCTGCGCAGCACAAGGCACCACGCCAGGACAAAGATCACACGGACATTTCAATTTATCTGAGGTCAGGAGGGAGTCACCTGTGGCAACAAAACTGGCAGAGCAGTCTAGAACAATTTAATTTAGTAAATCTATTATGGATTTCCACCACAAGGGGAAGGGACTTTGCAAGGTCACTCTATGCTGGCATCCCAGCAAGAGAAAAAAAGCATACTATGATCGTACGCTTCCTTTTATGTGACAAGTAGGAAACTCTTAGGAAAGAGGGAGGAAATTACTTGATTCCAAGTTTACCTCTTTACAATTGAACATAATCACTGAAGATGGTCAGTGGGACTCCTCCCCTTCCCCATCCAGAGGAACAAGTTGAGGTGGAAGGAAAGGACAAAGACAACAGCAGCAACAAAAACAATTTATTTGCTTGGGTTAGGGTTTGGCCTGTTTTTTACCTATCTCTGTGCTAAGATACAAAACAGATCTTCAGATGTCCACGTAGGGGAGGCACACCAACGAGTTATGACTATTTTTTAGTAGTTTGCATTTGTCTGAAATACTTGACAGTTTTCACCTTCCAAGGCAGCACACACACAGGCAATGGGAGGGGGTAGGACAGAGCTGTCTCTGCCTCACACAGTAACACCTACAACGAGCTGCAGAGCAGCTCTGACAAATAAATCCCAGCAATTCTCATGAACCTGTGAGTCCATAAAGGGAGCTCAGGTCAAAAAAAGGAAAGAATTTACTCACCTTAAGGCTTGTACAAGATTGAGATCAGCGAACTCATGGAGTTCAACAAAAGCCTGAAGAACTTTAATATTAAATTCATCTCTATGAAAGACAAATGGAAACAGACAGACAGTTACAATTCTGACCTTTAAAAGACTTGTCAGTTATCTCTGTTTGCTGTGTAGTCTTTGAGACAGTGCAGTTCGAGTGACTGCTTATATAAATGACACGAAAACAGCCTGGCCTTCTTTGCTTCACCTTTACTGTTACTGCACCTGCCTTAATATGGGGTGATATCTGACTAATTTATCCACGAAAATGTCTTTTGCAGAAATTGTGTCATGAACTCTTACAGCAACAGTTATGGTAAAATTAATTTCTTTAGCCAAACACCACACGAAAAACAAACTAACTTGTGTGTGAGAGCAATGGAGCAGCTCTGGTGGGCATTGGATGACCAGCCAGGGTCAACCCTTCATGGCTAATGAACACAGAACTAAGTGGATGCAGGCAGAATTCAGTCTGCATCATCGCTGAGCTCACACGCCAGAAACGTAAAGGTTTATAATCGGCAGGGTGTGCTTTAAATGAATCAGCCTCCACCCCAGAACAGAGGTGTGTCCCCACCAGGAGTTACCTGTTGCCATGCTGACTAATTGTAGAGTCAGACCGACCTGCAACACTTACTGGCAAAGACCTTAAAACCAGCTATTCATTCATGAGGGTGTCCCCAAACTGTTTACAGGAAACCAATCAGCTCTATCAAGCAAAACAAAACAGTTCTCCTGCAATCCTGTAAAGCACAACTCAACTGTGTGACTGTTCCTCAATGCAGTGAAATGAAGTGGCATAACAGCATAATAAAAGAGGGCGCTCAATAGATGTACTTTGTTACTCTAAGCCAAATATTGATTTTGCTTATATGTACATAAAGCAGCAGTAATCTCAAACAAATATTAGCCTTCTACTTAATTTTTGCTCTCCTAGGCTTTAATGTAGGCTGGATTAATAGTGATGCTTGTGCTGAGTACAGCCTCAAAGACACAAGTCAAGCATTATGAAGTCCAGGAAGCCATTTAAAAAAATAGGTGAAGACTTATCCACATATAAAGAAATCTTTTACAGAATGCAATTCATCCCTTATTTAGTGTACATTTTTAGATATTACATCATTCCACTTTACCATTCACTTTTTTCAGTTTGCTGAGTGCTGTAACACTATAGAAGTCAATTCAAAAATATATCCCTTTATGGCAGAACGTTATACAAATATTTCATTCTACTGACTATCCTGGTCTCATCTTCAGCTGTATTTAGCTACAATGCAGAAGTAATTCACGATGGGGCCCTGAGAGGGAGTGGCAAAGTAGAAGAGAATGTCCTCAGACTCCAAATGCCTTCACAAAAGATAGCATATAACTCAATGAAAACTCATCTATAACATGCACTGCCATTTGCATAGCACAAATCACTTAATGGCCTGTGTCTGAGGTAGTCACAAAAGCAAAACTATCAGCTTAGGACCACCTTAGTTGTCATATTTTATTTTATCCCAGGGTAGTTATTTTACCCTAGGACCTAAAGGCCTAAAACATTGTTTTCAGATGAACATGAATAAAAATTACTAGGATTCTAGGAAATGAATGTTGCAGTTCAGGGAGTATGATGAACCAATTGCCCATTGCAGACCTGACTACCTTGAAATTTCCATACACATTCCTGAAAATAAGATTGTCATCTCTTCACCTCCACCCCTCCCTTCCAATTGATATGAGTGGAGGAAAAAAAATTAGAAATATCATTTGCTTTCCATTAGCATATTAGTTATAACATTCACAGAAATGAAGAAACATGCAAAAAAACCAACTGAAGTAGACTGAGTGGATACAGTAAATAAAAGCTCCTTTTAAAGCAAAAAATGTTAAACTTTTTTTACCTCAGCTGCTCCTTAAAATGGATAGATTTCTTCTGCCTTGTGGCAGAATAGTTAGTTTTACATATGTTAGCTCTTTTCACATCTCCTAAGATTTTATTAAATATTTGATTTGATTTATACAAAATTTCTTGATCAAATTTGCTATTCGCTATGACCACTACATTTGTCTGTATTTAAGTCTTGAAAAATGCAGGAGATAATTGAATTGTTTATTTATCTGTGTACATGGTCAGTGTTAAGGAAGGTTGTCCTCTCTTTTCAGATGAGACCACAGTGCTGCCCAGCAGCATCCCTCCCAGGGATGCAAAAGAATGAGCAATACATTTTTTTTAATTGTAAATGTGAACCCATAAATAGCCACACAAATACCACTGATGGCCCCAGTGGGCCTGGACATAGACCTTTCTGCATGAGTACAGGGGGTCTGGAAATAGGGCAAGAAAAACTGGGAGTATTTCAGAAGACAATCCCAAGGCAGAATGCAGCTCTCAAAAACAAACACAGACTCCTTTATACAAGTGCTGGCATATAAGTAATTTCATGATACTGGCCAAATATTCAAGAGAAATGACACAATACTGTTGTATAAAAAAAAAAATAAATCCTAAAGTGTCTACATATACAGTACAGAAATTTCATAGGGCAGGTGTATTTTCAAAATATACATAGTCGAGTGAAAACTTTCATTAGGCCTACTGAAGTCAGAATGAAACTGCTGAGCACAAAACTAAGCCATTGATGCTGTGCACAGATTATGGGATCTGCCAGAACGTATCACTACAGGAGCATGTCCTAAATGAGTCAACTTTTAAACCTCCTGAACTGGCATCTGAACCAGAACATGTGCAGGCACGTAGGAACACCTAATTCTGCCTGCATTTCCTTCCTGCCTCCTTCTGCTGCCTTTTTGGAAATCAATTCCTGGGTTGCACAACCATGGAAGTAATTTGCATTTCGACTGTGTTTTGCAATAGCGTGGATAAACATGCACGTTGCATGTTTGCTGTACTAGGGCTGATAAAGATACAGTGCGGCTGCTCTTAAGTGGTAAGCCTGTGTGCAGGGAGAAGACAACACTAAAACCTGCTTATAACTATCATCCCAGGAACAAGCCATTTTAGTAAGTCATTTCTTTACTATCCAGTAATTAGTGATTGTAAATCACTCCTTGTCCAGGCACAGCATCAAGAGTTGCCGGAACTGATGCAGTACAACTCTCAGACATTCCAAAAGCTTATGGTATTAAGTTCTGCACTACAGCCAAATTTAAGGGTATTTTCTCAAAATAGTACATTACAATGAATTTAACATCATTCCACAACATACCCATTTAAAAAGAACAACAAACTCACAGAAAAAAACCCTACCATAACATCGTAGTAGTTTTACTTCCCGCTGTAGCTTTTACAGGTGTCAAGAGCAGAGCAGTGCTCTCAGGCAGCCTGGAAGGGGCAACTACCAAAACCCATAAAGAAGCTTTGCAAACTCAAGAACAAAGTTTCTGTATTTTTATTTTACCTTTCACCGAGGTAATCTCCAATTACCGTTTTATTTAATCCTTCTCCTTTATAAAGGAACTGTGCAATGTCTTCTGCAGTGTTCTGCAGGAGGTCATTTTCTATCAGAAACTGTATTCCCTAGGGAAAGCAATTGCAGAGAAAAAGGAATGTTATGTTTTCTTCCACAATCATTTAGGTAAATACCGGTTGTAACATTTTATATTAATATACTGACACAGACATATACATAGCACATCAAGAATCACATTAGGCTACAGACTATTTTTTTTAATGAAGTGGTAAACAAATGGTTTTTAGTTAGATAACAATATTTAGTACTGGTATAAAGATTAAAATGAGAACACATTTTTAAGGCTAGAAGTACCAGGTGGCAGTTTGAATCCATCAACAACACAAGTATCAAATATTAATTGAATAATGATTCCAAGTTGCTCTTTGGAGTTAACGCGAGAGTTGGCCTGTTCGCAACGTTGCGTAATTGTCTGCAGAGACATTGTCTGCAAAATCACGTAATGAAGATGTACACAGGAATAACTTAATTACCATCATGACACAAAATGAAGCATCTGTTATAACCTACAAACTGCAACCCAGTACATCAAGCCACTACTTGCAGCAGAAGCTGCAGCTGAAGAGTCCGTTTAAAGAGTTGATGCCGACTCTGGGTTATCGGTGACTTCTGGTTGTGCTGGAACTAAACTATGCACAAGGACTCGAGCTGGACTATCCGCCAAGGGCTGGTCACCAACCAGACCTGCTTCTACCACAGAGCGTCTACCATAGCCCGAGAGCCTTACCCTGTCCCTCAGGGGCACCAGACTCCTGTTTACTGGCCCTACATCGGGCAGGCTCTGGGTGTGCCCAGAGAGCCTTCTGCACACTGGGGATGAAAGGAGACAGAGTTATGGAGGGGTTCTGCAGAGGACAGAAGGGACTGGACTCCAGCAGGTCACGAGGAGATAGTGCTCTCTGCTCCCCACCACATGCCCCAACAAAGATGTAGCTATTCCTGTGGATTTGATAAAACTGTCAGCAGCACGATAGGCAGCCACAGGAATGGCAGCTGTATGTAACCTTAATGCCTTAGACTCCAAATACGTACAGAAGAGCTTAAGAAATTACCCCAAATCTTTCCTACTACAAGGTTTCATAATTTCAGAAATATTAGAAGCTTTCCAATTTTTGCAAATAGAATGTAGTTCTTTTTTATTTCATTACAATTGAAAAACCTGTCATTTTTTGACATAGCATAGGGGGCCCTGCAGTAACATTCAGAAAAGTAATTATCCTTCTCTTTGGTTGATTCTGGTTTGTTGGTTTTTTTAATACTGCAATTATTACCTGCCTGACAAAAATTGTCAATTTTCTGACCTAACTTAAAGCAAATGAACTGTGATATTGTAAGGCATGAAGCTTTAAAAAAAAAAAAAAGTCTGGAATGCAATTCTCTCAAGACAATTTTGTCATCATCTGAAAACTTAATTTCAGCAACAAGGCTGGTATTCTGTCTCTGATAACTTAGTATTTTTATTAAGTTTATTTCAGAACAGAGCTGATTGCATCTGGTTTTTATTGAAGAAGAAATAGCTGAGCTATCTTCAAAAATGATCCGCACGAAGCTTATTTGTGTATGAAATTAATTTGACTATGAAACTAGAATGTGGTTGTTCCCCCTACACCAAGTGATGCGAAAAGCCTTCTCAGCCTCTGTCAGCCAACAGAGAACCGTCCCTCCAACAAACATCACAAACAGCAGTTGCAGATTCTCTCCTTCAAACCCTGGACTGTACTATTCACTCAGTGTAAACAGACAGACCAGGAGTCTTTAAAAAGTCACAGAAGTTACTGAAAAAGATAATAGCCATGACTAGAAGCACAGAAAACAGATCTCTCTGTGTGCAGAAGCAGATACTTTAACATACAAAAATAATTTTTTCTTTTTCTGGACTTTTTCCCATTTTGGGTGTTGGTGGGGTTTTTTTGTGGGTTTTTTTTTTTTTTTTTGTGGCAAAGAACCAGAAGTCTAATAGACAGGAAAAGGAGTTTGTCTGGGACAACTCTAGCATCTGGAATAAATGGTAAAATAGGTCAGCCAAATCCCCATCAACTCCTACGCTGCCTTTTGTCCTGATGCAAATCTCTCTGCAGACTGAGGGGAGATGGAAGACAGCTGTACTCGTCTGACCTCCCCACACATGGCTACAGAAATATTCAATATTCACTACAAATATTGCATTGATTTTTTTTTTAAGCCAGCGCAATGAATCTGCTTTGAATTTCATAGTATTTATAGTACCTTAATTACAAATTTTGCAGTTATTTAAACCCTGCCTTTGTCACCACAAATCCATTTCCTGGCCCATGGCAGGCAATGCTGTACCCCCCGTGCTGTGGATTTTGAGCTGTGTACCCTAGTGCAGGAGTTCCTGATGCACAAACTCTACCGTTCCAGCCTTTCCACAGCAGCCAAGCAGGGACAGGTACATGCTTCTTATCACACCATGGAATTGCACTAAACACAGTTACTCTGGATGATGATCTTCTGGGTGGGGGCAGGAGAACTGCTCTACAGATAAGTTACACACTGGAAAATGTCAAGGTGTTCAAATAAAACGGTCAAAGAAAGTTACCTCACTGTTTTCCTGCTAATATAAAAACATTAGAACTCTCTTATTTAGTATTACAGAAGAAAACCTGGGGGATTCAGTGTGTGTATTATCACCCCAGTTCTTTCACATTCCTAACTCCGAAGACCATCTTCCCTCCCACTGATGAATGACAAACACCCTTCTCACAATGTCTCCAAGTTAACTCTCATAACATCAGAAATACATGTATTGTAGCTGCCTGTAATCTAAAGTAGCACCTGCTAACAAGAAGCTGGTTGGACTTCAGAGCAGCCAGCTACTGCAGGCCACCACTGACTCAGTATTAAGAAATTACTACTGTAAGTCTGTTTACCACATTTAAATTGTGGTACAGTAGCCACAGAAATATAGAAATAATTTCATCCAACAAGAAAAACAGTAATAAAAATAGTTAAGATTGGAATGAGAGTATCTGACATCATGCTGTGACTTTGCCACAGGCTTCTAGGATGTGAGAGAGTTGGAGGGTAAGAGCAAACTACAAGAATATTGGGGGTACTCTGCCCTCAACAGAGCCAAGGTCAGAGAGCCACCAAAACAGAACAACAAAATATTTTTAGCATTATATTTGGCATATACCCATAGAACACCTCTGTCAGGTACACATAACCTTTCTGTAAGCCACATCAATCAATAGCTGGCATATTTGATTGTCGATAAAAACCCTCCGTTATCAAAAGAGGTTTGCTGAAATGAAGAAACACACATGACTGGCACCTGACTAGATAATTGCTGCTAATTTAACCCTCTGCTCAGTGTGCCGCAGGACACACAAATAAAGCCTGTGAACTTGCAGAAGCAGAAATGTTTTCTCAAGAAAACACAACTGTATTTATCATAGAGCATATTACAAGCAAGAACTGGATTCCTGAGAAGTGGGGGCAAAAAAATAAAAATGTTTTCTACCTTCTTAGGATCCATGTTGAACTTCTTCCTTCCCATGGCTATTTGCTTATTTCTTTGTGTAGTTTTGCTACACATAGAGAAAAAGAAGAAACAACAAGCTGTTACCGGTTGCTCTTTTACAAAAGCAACAAATTCTGCATGAGCTTCTTTTAATTTGTATTTTACTTACTTTGTATCGTCTATTACATAAATAAGATATTCACATTTTCTAAGGGGAAAATTACATTACTATTTTCAATTCTTTCAATGACATAGTCTCAGAGAACTATATTACCACCAATTGGACAGTTTAAAATATTACATTCTATCCAACATATTCTCCATCCAAATGAATGACACCTGAACAGGATAAGGTCAGGCTCTAGAGGCTTTATAACAGACTGAATAAAGGTGATCCAATGTTTGTTTAGCATGATAAAGCTACTTTTATTTGCTATTCTGGGAAGACCTGTTCCAAGGTCTCCCCAAATCATGTCCGTATGTTCACGTTACTTACCTTTCTTCCACACTCGTCAAATTATCAATCTCTGTCATAACCTCAGCAATTTCAAATTTTAATCTCTGCCAAAAGAAGGAAGGACAATACATTAACCTACGTTTGAACACTTTTTGAAATCATCTACCGTATAGTAATACAACCAATTAGGTTTTATTTCCTAATGTTTGCTACTTACCTGCAGAAAAGTGATGAATCTTACAGCTTCCTTTGGTATTTAGCTTCAAGGTTCTACCACAACTGAGTAACTGTTAAACACATGGAGCTGAATCCCCAGCACCTGCTCCTGTCAGAGCACCAAGACCAACCTGCCATTACCAACTCCAGTATAAGGTTTCTTTACCCAGATTTCTTACTCACTTCGATCCTGTATGCCAACCTGATCTTTAACGAGTTCTTGATTACATCTATACAGAAGTTGGCAGGTTTAAAAGCATACAAACGATGCACAAATCCCAACCATTATTAGCACAATTTAGCTTATGCCATTTATATGCTTTTAAAAACAGTACCTGTAATTCATCCCTAGGGGTGCAGTTTACTGTAACTTTATCTGCTGAAGGAGTCTTCTAAGGATCTTTACAGATAAATCAATTACCTCAATATCATCAATCAGTTCTTTTTTCCTGCGACGGATATTTAAAAGCTCTTCTCTTTCTTCTATTGAGAGGTCATCAGGCACTGAAATAGAGCAAAACATACAGTCTTTTAGCATTGGCAAACATACCTCATCACACAAAACTGAATAAACCTGGTTAAGAAAAGTGAGTTTACGTGGAACGTAATGGATTTTTTGTTTTAGCCTGGATAATTTTCAGAAAAAAACCCAACCAACCAAAAAACAAACACCAAACCTAATTTATTGGAATTCTACTTTATAAAATCATAAGTAATCACATTAGTATGGACAGAAAGCTAGAGAATGAAAGGGAACTTGTTATCATTCAACATGCAGTAAAATTTCACTCTGTGGCTTAATTGCCAAATTTATATCTGATACCATTCCAATTATTTCAGTAACAGAGACAGTTCTTCCTGCAAAATAGTTACGATTTACAAGACACCTGAACCGTTCTGTGATTCTATGACTACCTCTGAGGGAAGGAAGCCGAAGAAAAGCCAAAGCTCTGCAGAGCTCATGCCAAGGCGTGTATGGTGGAGCTGGTGTCAGACACCACCAGAACTTGTGCCCCTTCAGCCAGTTGCTGAGCAGAGGTGCTGGTAAGTGCAACACTGGCATCCTTGGCAGCACATGCCTTCCATCAGCAGGACACACAAACACACGGTCACAATCAGCAATTTACGCAGTGTATCACAAACTTGTGCTTCTGTGTAACACCATTTCTGTGGGTCTGAGGTATTTAAGTCAATTTGAGGTGTCTACGTGGCTGTGCTGACACAAGCAGGAATTGGTCACTGGCGCAGAAGCCCAGGTGTCCTTGCCAGGGCCATCGCTGTCGCTCCAGCAGCCCCTTCACTGGAGCAGCCACGCGGCAAACAGGAAGTCACTCACATAAAAACTGTGCTCTTCTGAAGCAACCAGATTCTCCTCAGCAGGAAACTGCTTTGGACAGAGATTAACTTGTACAGCACTCGACATCAGCCACAAATATTCACCTCCTTTGCAATGATCCTACAGTAACAGTTCTAGCCTTACCCGCTTGTAAACAGGTCCTTAATTAGGTAACAGCTTTTCCTTCCAGCTCAGTAAAATGGAACAACAAAAATAATTATCAAGTTATTGAAGTGCTTCTGTCCCAACAGCAGCACACAACCAAAGCTATCCCCATGTGTCACGGACACGTTAACAGGCTGTGGCAACAGCGTCACAAGCAAAGGCTTCAAACAGGAGGTTTTTAAAGACACACTTGAAACACAGTCTCTGTTCAAATATCAGTACAGAAATATATTGATTATTTTCAACATCCAGTGGTGAAGAACCTTTTTTTTCAGGACTCAATTTATAACAAAATCCAAATGGTAAGAGACCTTGTTAGACATCAAGTAATTATGGTAAATGATCTCATTTAACTACTCCAGATACAAACATGATTAAATTACTTTCATTTTAGGAAATTGCAGTCTCCTGTTGAACTAATACCAGACTTCTGTATGTTTACCTGCTTTTTCCCTTCATCTCATCAGACAGCCACCCACTCCTAAAAATTCCTTGCATGCAAATACCCGTAAGATTCTTCAAACTTTATAAATACATGTGCCTACATCACATCTTTGTCTTACATGTACATTAAGTAAACCATGCAAACTCAAGAGATTTTGTGGCTATACGCACACTGTATACATACATATAACACAAACATTCCTACTAGTTAACTGAGGACTGCCAATAAAAAAACTTGACTGTTACCCAATGTAGATTATTAAAAAGGCAAACTGTGTATCACCAATCACTCTCTTAGCTAGGAAGTACACTCAGGTATCCTTAGAACATTTTTGCAGTATTACATCAGTAGATGAAATTAGATTAAATTTCTGCAGTTTTTAAACCTTTTGCCACAGCATACATTTTGGTAACTCTCACCTTTGTTGACAACTGGAAACACTAATCAGAACCCAAACAGAAACTAGTCTTGAAGCGTTCAATATGTAGAATTTACAGACGGTGCTTGTTTTTTCTTCAATTTGAGTTCAAAATATCTCTGGACCAGGTGCTATCACTAACCCTTCCCAGAGCAGAGAGAGAGTGAGTGAGTGAGACAGCAGTTTCTTCTCCCTTAAGTTACCACGCAGTGAAAGCTCATTGGGACAGGTTTGGAATATCTAGAACAAGGGAAAATGTTATTTGGAATCAATGCAGATTTTGAGTTTCCTGTGCTCAAGCAACCCACCAAAGAAAAGAAATGAGACACCTCAATCCTCCTCCGACAGCAACCACAGGCTGTCTGCTGGGTTCTTCCCTTTCCTCTGATCACAGCCACAGCAGAGACAACCCTCACAGTATTATTAATGATGCTGTTAGACAGAAAGGAAATACACTAAATGGAGTCAGACTGCCTTCTGCATCAGGAAACAACATCCAGTATTTATCTGCCAGATAGAAGTCTGCTGGAAAAGAAGATTCTGCACTTGGAGAGCACACAGAAGACAGCACTTAGAGAAAACTGCACATTAATGCAACATTTTTAAAGAATGGTATTAATATCAGAGCCAAAAGATTCCAGTATTTTTTGATAAGAATAAAAGAACCAGAGTACAACTGAGCATGGGTTACAGTCCCCAGAAACTACTGGTACAGTCAATATTTTCCTGCTGCTCCCACCACCTGCACAGAGCAGGAGCAACTGGTCAGGATGACACTGTCCTGTCCTCACCACAAATTGGCACATTTGCAAGATACTGGACACATTTGCCTTACTCTCACCCTTTCGTTGGCTGTACCTCTTCTCTGCCTCTCTTCTCCAGCACTGCTCCTCACGCTGACAAGAAAACATATTAACGGGGAAATGAACTCACAAAAAAAAAAAAACCAAAAAAACCCAAACCCCCAAAGGTACTTAAGACTATACATGGCATTTCAGCCTGCAGCCCCAGGGGCTGAGGGTCCCCACTCCAGAAGGCTACGCCTATTGTCCCTGTTGTTTCAATTCTCTATCTTAAAACAAAATTTGGTAATATTTCTGTATTTCAACGAAGGCTTTTGAAACACTGAAGGATGTGCCTACCTTACCTAAAGGAAAGGAAGAACAGAAGACAATCAATAGCAGCTAAATAAAAGGGAAAAAAGGAAAAAAAAACAACCAGCACCCCCCAAAACCCAAAAAACCAGACCCACTAACACAAATGGGCACCTGCCATTAGTTAAAGCTTTTCCTTCACAAGCAAGGATGTACTCTGCATTTTTTGCATCAGACCCTCTTTGTTTTTCATTGATCCTTAATGATTCAAAACCACCTAAAAACATTAAAACCCGACATCCTACTTCTAAATAGATGTATCATTTCCTCAGGGGTAGGCTCCAGTGGCAATCAGTCCTTCTAATTGAGCAGGAGGTGCCTTATACAACCACAGTGAGATCTGAATGTAATTTTCTTTAGAAAGCAAGCCCAGAGCTGTGGTGCCCAGGTGTTCTTAGAAAATGGAATAAGCACTTTGAATTTCCAGTCTGAAAAGAAGAAAAAAAAAATATCTTCATTTTATTTCTTCAAAAGACTTGAAAACCACAGTTGAAATGTCTGGCATCAAGGCTGACGTTAGACTCATGGCGTGCAGGGAGATCAAAACCAGCCAAAAAGTAACAACACTGCATCAAAACATCTTTCTGGGAATAAGCAAACCCAACAAGTTTGCAGATACCCAACAAGTGAGGATTTCCCCTGGCAAGACCCCTTCCATAAGCCACTTTTTCACTTTAGCAGCTAAAACATTTCTGCTGTTTCTAACCTTCTGCTCACATGAAGAGCTTGCAGAGCGGGTATTTAGTTCTGCAAGACAAAATTGCTAGCTGTCCTCTCTGAGCCATTCCCAAGCTCTTCCTCTTTTGCAGATTCTAAACACAAAGCAGACAGGATGGGAGGAGTTAGCGTGAACATTTAAATACTGAAAAAGAACAAAAGCATTTCAGTGTAGTGAACAAGCTGCACTTGCAGCGTGCTTTCATGCCACCTCCTAAGCTTGAGATAAAGACCATGTACTAACGTAAGTAATTTTGTGAAAACCTTCCAGCTTACAGGGAGATCAATTCCTTTTGCTAAGGCTCCACAGTTTCAACTACTGCTAAGTAGAAAGTCAATACACCTACTGAGTTTTAATTAAGAGGAACAAATTGCTAGAAGTACCAATTACATTCTCGGCCAAGTGGTAAGAGACAAAACCACACCACCATATACACTGCTACTAATATTATGTCTATTACCACCAGAAAGAAAAAAAAAAAATGTATTCCAACTGGCCTATCTCTGTTCAATTACTGTAACTGACCTAAATGTACTTAAATTAATTTCTGGTAAACAAGCACTTACTGGAATACACATTTTTAATACAGGTAATAAATGTGTTAGAAAAACAAACAAAAAATTAACTGTAGCTTGCCACAGAAATCAGAGATGTCGCTTTGTGAAATCACTTTCCACTGCTGACAACACAAATACAGTATCCAATCAAGAGTATAAGCCCAGAACTCTGACAGTTATGATGACCTAAGAAGCATTTGTGAGCAAGGAGGCACACACACAAAAAAAGTCTTTTCCAATTGAGAAGAACCACAACAGATCAACTTGCAATGAAAGACCTCCAGGTTAGTCATAATTATAAGCAAAACCCTTAAGAGCAGACCGAAATCTAGTACTTTCCAAGTCCATACCCCCAATACTCTTATCTTTTTCAGTAGCAAAAATTAAATCCTTTCCAGCTCTCCCATGGTATTATAGGAACCAAAACTCCTGTGTTTAAATTTGTTTTTACTTACGAGCCTTTCCATCAGCAGCCACCAGCCAAGGCGTCAAGCAGTCCCCCTCCACCACCCCAACGGACTGCTGAGCTGGGTCCCTGGAAGGGATGCAGTGAAACAACCCAGAGGCAATAGAGCAGGCAGCGAGCCAGAGCTAAGGCAGACAGAGCACCAATTCTGCAACCCCAGTTATGGAGCAACACAATGCCCTGACTCTCATTGCTCAACTAACTTTTTTGGTTTCATAAAGATAAATATTTTCCTTCTTCCGTGTCAGCCCCAAATTGGTATTTCCATTCCAAGCAAAGAACAATTATGTGGAATTTAATTTTGCTGCAATTGAAACATCTGCAAGCATGAAGATATTTACACAACACAAGGCTTGAAAGTAAACACACCAATCCTCACCCATATACCGAATGGGGAGACATGTTTCCTCTGGCCTTTAAAATAATACACATTCATCTCTGAGAACAAATCTGATTGTCTCAGGACATTTGCCTCAACAGATATTCTCAGGTTATTCTCTCTCCGCCTTCCCCCTACACACTCCCTCTTTTAAAACTTAATTATAGGAATGTTTTCCACCTTTCAGACAACACATATAAACAAAGCTGTGATCACTTGTGGCCATTAAAAATTCCATGGAGGTTTTTGTAGGAGGACATCCTCCTGAATAGATTTATCTCACTCTGCAAAAGCAAACTACACCTGCATCCAGTTCAGTCAGTACAACCAGCTGGATTTGGTTCCTTAACTATATTACTGCGTTACCTCCGCTATGTAGCCACTGCTGAACATGCTCTAGCACCAGTGGCCAACACTGCCCATTGAGAGGGAAAATAATCCTGTACAGAATATCCTTTCACACACTAAAATTACCAGTCCGGAGTGTGAGGAATTAAGGATCAAGTCCATGGCTCATGGAGTTATTTTGAGAGCTCCTGGTCACGAGGGACACAGTGGGCAGAAAGTGCATCAGTGGCCAAACCCAGAAGAGAACCTCAGACTCACATCCATCATCATCATTGTTGGGCTGCCGCAAATCACACCCCCACAAGACGTTCTCGCAAACACTTCTTACCCTAAGATAAGGGGATACTTTACAGGCAAGTTAGAGTTAAGACATTGTCCTTTTGGGCATCAAATAATATGTAGAGGAACAACAGCCTAATATTATTAATCCCATTACCACATAAAAGCATGTTTTTAGGAATTCAGAGGGAACTGCTTCCCTCTGACATGACCCACTAATTATTTAAGATTTCCCCCCCCCCCACTTCCACTGCAGGGTAGGTTTAATTATTCTAGTGATTCACATTAATCTTTTTTTTTTTAAAAGAACAAAATCATAAAAAATTGGAAATATGAAATACATTTTCATTCTGTACAGAACAGAAACAGAATGGTAACTGCATGGCTAAGTGTGAAATAATTGCTTGTAAGAAAAACCAAACAGTACTTATTATAATCCATAATAATTACTTGAAATAAGGCAAGATGACTTTATTTTTGTGTCCTGGGCAGAAATAGCCTTGCATAATTTAATTAGCATTAACATCTCTAGTCGAGCACAAAATAGGCAGTTCCAAAATTGTGCATAATAAAGGTCCAGATAAGAAGGACTGGAGGGGAAGAAATCCCCTCTGGTTTTCCACAGTGAGCACCGAGCGTGGCCTCGCAGCACCTACAAACCACCACAAATGCCCTTCATGAGCCTGAGGGAAGCGGGGCTGCAGCAGCACTGGCAGCGTGTACCCCTGCCCAGACCGTGTGCTGGCAACGGGACCAGTGGAGTAGAACCCATATGGGCTCCCCAGGGCTTGGGACTGCTCTGACCTCAGCACCATGGGGTGCCCTCCCAATGGCACTGAGGGGCACCCCCAGCCTTCCCACCTGCACCTCTGAACATATACACCTCGTAAAGAAGCTGACACACCTGCCTTGCTTTTTAGTTCCTTATTACACCATTGACAGAGATGTTCGCCATCAGAAAGCACTTATGCGTTTAAGAAAATGAGTATTTTTTAAAGCCCATGTCTGTTATTTTCATGAACAAGCAGTACTGAAGGCAACAATTACCTTTTATTTACCTCCTTCACATCTGATATTCAATAACCTATTTATCTGTCATTTTGATGAACTTCCATTAGGAAACCAGGTATTTTGCAGCAACAAAGTAAAAGAACCACCTTCCAGCAAATGAAGGAGCAGGATTTGAGGTGAAAGAAGAGGAACCAGGTGGGGAGCTCTGAGCGAGATCTCACAGGTAACAAGCTGGCCCCTGCATCGCTTCGCTACTTGCGGCTCCCAGATATGCCATCTGCCTGGAACACTGCTTTTTCTGGGGCTTTTGTTGCCAGTTTAGCAGGCCAAATGGTTTCACTGAGGGACTACAGAACTGCCCAAGACAAGGCAATAGGAGCAGCAGAAAACCCTGGAGCAGGGAGGGAGACAGCCAGCCCTAAAGCGAGCTTCGCTCAGCCTAAAACCCCACCCTTACAGGCTGCATTCTCCAAAACCTAAAAGTAGTTCAACCTGATATTATAAATAGTTAAGTGTGGATTTCCTTTTAGAAGCATTTTTCTTTTGAAGTCACTCTACTCTTGCTTTAATATCAGAAGATGCTTCTAGGCCAACTTTTCTCTCCAAAACACATAAATACAAATTACTGAATATGAAAAGAAAGCCAAGTTTAATTTAACGTTCTAAGTCTCTTACCCAAATACATTAATACTAGCATTAATAATATAAAGTGTTAAAATATGCATGGCTATGCATAATTAAGGAGCACAGAAAAAATTTATGCTAGCTAATGTGGAAATTATAAAGGGAGATGTTGGTCACACTGCAGTGGTATGTGTTTTGGGGATGGTTATGAACAGATTAGCACAGATACAGGAAATACTATCCAATATGTGCCTTCATTGGCATCAATTACCAATTACTGTTCAAGAAATCTGGTGAATCACCACCATTCTGATTACAGCATTATAGCTATATACTGTCTCTTGTACCATCATTGCATTATAGTCCTCTTTCAACAGGGAAACAGTAACATAGAAGTAATGTGGGACAATACTGCTCAGTGCCAAGCACCATAAGCAAAAATGCACAATCTTGCATTGTCCTGCTGGTTTAGGAACAGTGGTGCATTTATACTGCCATGAAAATTTTCTTACTTGGCTTTCAGCTTTTTAACAAAACAACTGCCTCTGATTTCTTTCCCCACAGCAAGTAATGGGGAAGGGTGATCAGAATCAGCTTTGTGTAGTAACACCACCACTATAAATACAGATACTACCCTTCCAAAAATAAGAAGCCTCAAGCCTTTTCTTTACACTGAGTCAGATCAACAAAACACTGTCAAACAGAATCAAGTAATTTTTTTCCCCCCTTCAATATGTATGCTGCAAGGCAGAATGTCACAGATAAGCAATTTTGGGAGAACTCAGTAATAATTTTCTCCCTATGGAGCACTCAATACATGCAAAACTGGAGAAAGAAATAGGTAGGTTACCTAGTGCTACAGGTGAAATCAAATAAGTTTTCTCTGATGTTTGCATTTGAAAGGCTTTACTTACAGTATATTACATTACAGTAAGCCTAAATTTTTGCTTTAATGCTTTCTAGAGTAAAAGTCTGCAAATCCTGAATTCTTTTGTTCACTTTCATGCCAAGACCCAGGTCAGAAGAAATTTTAGCACCCCCGAGTGAGAGAATGATGCAGCAATAACACCAGGAGAGACAGTGTGCAAGAGCCGACAGTGAGTGACAGATCCATTGGCAACGCAGAGCAGCAGCCACTGTCTGTGGGAATCCTGGGAAGGAAATCAGGATCCTCCAGGCATTATCTAGGAGTGAAGGGAACAGTTCACCCTGCCCGGTACACACACCACAGCTAAGGGACACATTACCAACACCACATATTTAATTGAAACCCTTCATTCATTCCAGTGCAAAGAAATGGCAGGAAAAGAGCAGTGGACTTTGTTTCCCTGCAGCAGAAGAGAAAATTCTGAAATTAAAAAGCTTAGATGGAATAGCCTTCCAAGAGTAAGATCTTTTAAGCTGTAAAATAGAAGCAGCATGTACCTTTTCACTTGGGGCATTTCTGATTTTGCCCAATGAAAGTGTAGTGTATTACTACACAGAATTACACAAAGAATGGGATGGAGAGGGACTGGATGGTCCCATGACTGATTTCTACAGCAGCAGAGATCACTTCTGATTGAGCCAACCATACAGGCAATGCCAACAAATTAAAACAACACTTCAGTTCTAAACAACTGCAAGATGACAAAACTTCAGGCAAGCAAGCTTTAACAGATTTCCACAAAGTCTTCTGCAGACTGCTATAATACTGCATAATATGAAAACATCATCTAGTTCAAATCCAGATCAGAAAATTGGCAAAGAATATCCACCTTTGTGAGTTATACTACATTCCCTTTTCATGTAGAGCGGGAAATGGTTAGCACTGGATTGCCTCCAGTCCATCAGCCAGCACCAGTCACTCTCCTCTAAGGGAACAGAAGTGGTCCTGTAGGCGACCAGCACAGACTGCTGATGGCACACAGGCGAGTGGAAGCCCACACAAGACTGGGATGCTGGATCGCTTTATCTGCTGCTGCCACTGACCAGGATTGGGCCATGTCAACTTCAGAGGGCTTGGGATAATTCCTAGCAATTCAGCAGAGTTTGAGGCTGTACTATGTGGATGGAAAGGAAAGCAGGGACACTCCATCTCCTGCTGGCACACACCTCCCAGTAGTCCCTATGAACAACCGGGCCAGTCACAGATGTCCTGTGCGGAGCCAGACTACTTCGAGCTCCAGGATCCAAGCATCCCAGACCAAGGATGGGACAACTCCTTCTGAAAGCAGAGAATATTTCATCATCTCTTGGATGCGGAAGAAGCAAACAAGAACACACTGATCCCTTCAGCTTTTGAAATGATGTTATGAGAAGGAAAAAAAATAAAATGGCAGCAATGCATTTCAGCTCTGCCCTAACAACAGTGCTGTTTCCCACAGCATCCCAGTTCCTGGGAAGGGGACACGCTGTCTGGTGCGCACCTACAGTTTTTCCTAGGATAGACCCTGGAAAACAGACTCAAAAAAGCAAACACATCAGAGCAGTAGCAGACATTCCTGTCAGATCCATTTTGAGCAGCAGCATGGAAAACCAAGAGGAATGTCACCAAGCAGGGGGGTCCTGAAGCTGAGGCCCTGCAGCTGCCAATCCCAACACCCTCAAATCCTGCTCGAGACCCAGGCGCAGCTCATCACACCTACCATGCTCCCAGTACAACATCTGGGAGTCAGTCTCTCTGTCACAAATTTCCAGTAACATGCACTCTTGGCAATAAGGGAGCTGCTCCCTGTAGCTACATAGCATTGCTGGCTGTTTCTAAAGCTCACAAATCCAGTTTTCAGAAAAAGCAAGGCAAAGTTCATCTTCCCCCCTTCCCCCATCCCTGCCTGGCACGGCTCTGGGGTTAGATTTCAGAAGCAGTATTTACTGCAGAAGCCTTCTATTAATTCATTTTCCAAGATCAGTTGTCCACTGGAGGAGGTGGAGCAGCTGCAGGACATGCGAGCAGCCTTGGTTCTCTATAGAACATCTCCAAAAGGCACTACAGGGCACCCTGCAGGATGCTCACTTGCCAAATAACTGCCTGAGCAGTGTTCACTTTCCCCCAGAACAAACCAATTCCAGGACACACACTACTGTGCACAAGGTGGTACCTGACAATGTGGGAACTGTCGAAGCCCCTGCGGTCTCTGCCAAAAAACCAACCCTGGTACCTGCTGTGAGCGCTGCTGAGAGACAGCACTGGGGGAGAAAGGTACAACAGGTAATGCAGTGCTGTACTGCAGGGCTAGAACTGCTCCAGCTTCTGGCTATCACATCCATGGGCCCTGCAGTCTGAGAGGGCACTTGGAGAGGCCAGGGATTTATTCATAGATCTGTCTGTGAAGGAATTGTAAGGCTTAGTGTAAGGCTGTAAATATTTTCAGATTCCTCCGATTCAGATTTAGCTTTTGTGAATTGTTGGTTGCCATCACACCATGAAACAATTAGCTTGACAGGTCACTAATCCAGATATAAAAGAACTTTTTATCTGGGGCACTGATAAAAAGTTTGCTGACGGATCCACCTTCCATAAGGTCCAGCCCCTGTCTCCCATTCCTTGCCTGGCAGAAGACCGCGGGCAGTTCACACCAGATCCATCTCACTCACACAGTACACTCTGCATATGCCCAAGGCCTCGCAAACAGAGATATAAATTCTATGCTACAGAAGAAAAGATTTTTCATACTCCAAGCAGACCTTCTGGCATTCTGATCAAAACCTCATTTGAATAAATACATTCCTCATATTTAAACTTTCCCTAAATTTCAGCCAGACCTGCTAAAAGATTACATATTGCCCTTTCTGAGCTGTTTTTCTCTGCCTGATATTGGCAAAAATCACTGCATTCCTTCAAGAGATCAGTGAAAAATAATCTGAGCATATAATCTTTTGTACTTTATTTTCAAATAATTTAATCTTTTTTTTCAGTTAAGTACTTAAGAAAAAAAAGTCATAGTCTTACAACTTCGAAGATCTATGCAATTTAGTTTTATTACTCTGTCTCTTAATTATGACATACAAAATTCAGGACTTTCCCTGAAAATGAACATAGATTTAGAAGCTTTAAGCAACTAACTGGCACTCGACTCAACTTCTTTTTAAATCCACCAGCTCCTGCTGCTCCTATTAATAAACATTCTTTCTCAGATTTCCACTTCATCCTGCCATGCTCAAATAGGAAACATTTTTGTTGACTGGGAAACAACTGAGTGGTAGTTCTGCTACCCCTGAACATGACACAAAAGGTAACAGTAAAAGACATCTCTTCCTAAATGAGTACAACTTACAGCACAGCATTTTTTTTTTTACCTGCAGATACCAGCCCCTCAGACAACGTGGTTATATGGGCTTTGCTAAGCACATTCCCAAAGACATAGTTAGTCTCTTCCTCAGAGCTGCTCTACCTGGCACAAGCCTTCACTAAACAACGACAAACTTCGTATAAGGTGGAAAAATTCTCTCATATTAATTCATATTAACATGCTTGCAATCATCCTAATTTTGCCTTAGGGCAAGCAGAAATACCAAGCTGTAGCTTCTGCTAAGCAGAAGTCTGTGGCGGCAGCGCTCACAGCTCTGCCGACACAGTGCGTGCACCACGTGGGGAGAAAACTTCTCACCATTTAGAGATTCTTGTGTGTGTCACAAGCACGGACAATGCAGCAGTGAGTACAGAACACCTAGAGAACTCCATTCACAGATAAACTGTTGACTGTTTGAAGTATTTCTTGACCACTGACAAAAGCGGCTGGTAGCAAATGTGGTGGTGCTATTAAGCATAGATTTTTGTCACCAACAATCACCTAATTCTGACAATGTACACCTAAAAAGGCAGCTGCCTACAGACAACTTCAAAATTACACAAAAACTAGTTCTAAGATATTTCAGTTACAGCATCCATCCTACCATCTCTCTTCAATGTCTGAATAAACTGGATGTTACAACTTTGTTGAAGCATTTGAAGCTGGACCAGCTGAAGCCCATCTCAGAACAGACAAAAGCTTGTTCTGAGAAATTACATTTTGATGCTTAAAAAAAAGTCAACAAAAATCACTGTTATAATCAGTCTGTTAGAATCCATTAGATCTGGCTGCAAGTATTTTATCACGAAAGTTTACAGTTGTAAAGATGAATGGAAGCATCTAATTTTTCTTTTTCCTGAATTCTTCCACAGTTGTACCTTAAAAAAATGTTTTATCATATGCCAAAAAACCTCAAAGCATAATTAATTATGAACTAACTATCAATGGAAATCTAGTCACCCTGCACGATGCTAGCTAAGAGCATACAAAATTAAAGTTTTATGATAAATTTTCCATTTTAAATTGCCAGATTGGTCACTAATGAAATGTAGAAGTATTTTCTAATGATTTAATATTGATGTGCATGCTCTCACTAAACAATGCAGCATGCAGCTTTGCATGGCACACATGACATGCTCATATTAAATAGATGACATAGTTTCTGTAAGAATTAGTAGCAATGGAAAATGACAACTTATACAGACCGACAGAACACAATCAGGACATTGTTTGTTAATGCCTGCCACTGCTGTTAACTCTATCCCAGAAAGCCTCAAGAGGAAGCTAGATATAGTAGGAGCTGAGGAACTTCCAGCTGCAGGGGAGTGGGAGGGACAGGAAGCAGACCCACTAGTTGAATAGATTTATTGTATGCACGTATTCTATGTTAAAACCCTGTATCTACTGTAACATAAATTTTTTGGAATCATTTGACTGTTCACAGTTCAAATACAGGAAAATGCTATCAGGCTAACATGTGTTTGTTCAGCAGGAAACCCTTCCTTCAGAATGTAAAATGAGGTACTGAAAAGCCAAAACTTCACTAGAATTGTCATACTATTATTTCTCAAATGTGAGAAAGACCTTTTGATGTTCTCCCATCACATTAGAAAATCATTTCTTAAGTCCCTGTGAGCTCCAGAGAAAAATACAAAGCAGTAAGGGCTGAAATGCAGCATTCTCTCTCTCTAAGACACAGGACATTAACATACTACTTTCTTCAGTTTAGCTGTCAGATTTTATTCTCAAGCCAAGAATATTTTCTGATTTTCCTTACAATATCACAAATACAACCAAATCATCTTAAAGCAAATCTGTAAGCAAAGTTTCTTTTTCTAGTTGCTGGATTTAGTGGTCTTGGACATTGACAGAGTACATATACAAGCAATTTTGTAAAATGCACTGTGAAGTGATGTGCCCTTCAAGAAGACAAACTGAAAGAGATTCCTTTAGGCTCTTCACAATTCAAATAAAGATCATAACCCTTAAAAATTGAGAGAAAAGAACTTTGACTACCACACTTGCAAAATAAGGATAAAATGAAGTAGTGAACCGCGGGGCCAGATGCCAAGCTCTCCAGTAGCTGCACACCCACCACAATTCTGCTCCTTTCTCCCTGCCTGCCCCATTCACTTTTTCCCCACCCCAATATAAGAATTAATGCCAACAACCAATTAAGTCACCTGGAAAGGAATGCACTGATATATCTAGGATTATGCTCAAGACAGTAGTTACATCTTAAAATTCCTTTCACTGTCACTAGCAATGGAAAGAACTTACAGCATTTCAAGTCAGCTCTTCCAGTCAATTAGGATTTAGAATTTGTACTATTGTTATTAAACTTGCATAATCACAAACTGATTGAGCAATAGCACTCAAAATTAAAGACTTGGAGTAATAGTAAAACAATTCTGGAATTGAAGTAGGCATTTGATGGACTCCATCAGCAAGTTCAGTGTGGAGGGAAGGTTTGGAAAGGACGCAGATACCTAAAGGACAATGCATTTTTACACCAGCACCACTGGTCCCAAGTAACTGAGAAACACCATGACTGGCTACAGTTGTAAAGAAACTTCAGAAACATGATCCTTTTAACAAGGAATAAAGTCCAAACCATTTTGAAAGAAAAAAGGATGTGTTATTTTGATCCTTATCGTGTATTCTCACCATTCCGTATCCCTGCTGTACCACTCATTTATTCTGTTTCTCTAAGTCATCATCTACAGTCAGAAGCATCAAATATACCAAAGGTAAACAAAACTGTAGAGAAAAATACTAGGCTTCTCCCCTCCTCACAGACTTAGGCTCTGTAACACAAAGACTAGTGAAACACAGCGTATGTGAAATTACTAAAATAAAAAACGTTTGATGCACTCTGTGTCACAGCATTACACTTTGCACCAATACTTTAAGGAGAGTAAAGAACACTGTTTTAACTAAAACCTTGTACTATGAATGAGAAACTGGTATCTTCTTCCATAAGTAACCTAAAGCAATCGGCACCTTCCCACTCCAATCATCTTACTTCATTTCTGTTTAAAAAATAAACCAAGAACTCTTAGATGACTTAAAGCCTACAGCAAAATCCGAAGGCGTTTAAGTATTTCAGGATGGGATTTATGGCAGAGTTCTGAAATGGATACTCCTAGTTCCTGTTGCTTTTACTGGAATATTTTTATAGAGAGTCACTTTTTTCCCACCCTACCCTTTTCCTTTGCTGAATTTCCACACAATAACTTAGATTTGACCATCACCGGACATCTGAACAAAAATAAAAAACTTACAGCTGGATCCTGTATTAGCCCCAGCTGCACAAGATCCTTGGCTGCCTTCAGAAGGCAAGGGAGCCCATAGCAAAACAGTAGGACAGCTTCTTTTAGTGGCTTACCTTTGAATAAATTTGTTTTCCATATGCTACTACAACAAACTATTTTACTACTCAATGCAAACTNTTCAAAAACCTTTACTACAACATGCCAGAAAATAATTGTCTCCATATGGTCTTTCAAGTCTAACATACCACAATGGATCTCTCTGCCAAGTCCACCCACCCACAGGCTCCATAAACTTCAGAGTATTATTTATATTTAATTTGGATTACCAATTTCACCCAACCTTTCCCCTTCATAACACATTAGATTTTCAGGCTTACAACACAGGTAGGAGATACAACAGGAAACTAAGTTTTCAGCACAACGAGAATGATAACATAACTTATACTATCTTTCACTAGAAGGACTAAACTAGTCTTTTAGTTCTTTTTATGTTTGCTCTTATAAAATATCACCTAATCTTTTAAAACATTCATGTGATACTATGTCATTTATTCGTACCAAGACTAAACAGTGCAGTCTTTCCAACTTACATTGCATAAAATGAGAGTGAAGAAAGTTACGTGTATTTTGATATTTTTTTTTTTTAATCTGAGGAAGCTTCCCCACCCCCAATAATATTAAAAAAAAAGAAAGTTGCTATATTTAATGCACAGAAATCCACTTTCTATAGCCAAAAAAAAAAAATATTAACTCCATATGCTCCATTTATCTGTCCTTGCTAAAACACTCAGAGCAAACTAAAACCTTACAAGCTGCCTAGAGAGGCTGACCTCACATAATGCACAACAGAGATTCCCAGTTTACAGAATTAATCAGCAACACCTACACTAAGAACAGCCTGGTCACACACCTGAAACCTCTCCATCTCTGCCTTCTGCCACTGCAAATGACATTAGTCATTCTCTAAACTTTGCCCCTGACTAACCTTGGCCACCATTTTCAACTTCCACTGAGGATACAGCTTCTACACAAACTACAGTTCAGGAACAGCAGCACCAATTAGTAAGAGATAGTGGGAAAATAAGCACAGATCCTCTCCTTGTCCCCAGATAAATGTTGGACATTGCTTAAAAACATTCTAAGTACGTAGTACGGTAATTTTAGTAATTAAAAGGGCGGTACAGTAGGTCAAAACAGACTTTCAGAACAGCAAGATAAATAAAGGTCTATAAAATAAAAGTTACTTTTGAGACTTAAACATACACTTCAATAATAAGACTACCCATTTAGGCGTTTATGTGATGAATACCACATGCAAAATTATTTTTCCCTGATTTGTATATGCTGGGGTTGCAAACAGCAAGATTAAAGCAATTATTACTTCAGGCTGATAGAACCTTTTGAAGGTACACTGCTAAAATACTAAGTGTGTGTTTTGAGTGGGTCACAAGCAAAACCCTTTCATTTGAAAGAAAAAAAGAAAGAAATTGAAAAAAAAATAGAACCAAAAATAAGAAAAAAAGTAAAGGAGAACTGCAAGCAATATACAAACACGCATTCACCTGCCCCAGGCAATCAGGTCCACAGATCTGTTACAGCCCATCAGCTCTTGTGCAGGCAACCACAACCAGCCGAGCACTTCCCACATACACGAAAGGTGTCAGGCTCATTTGGTCTTCCCGAGAAGGACTCAGGACGGTCCCATGCAGGACCAAGCCCCCGTCCTGTGCATGTTAGGAGGTTTATGGCCAGAGAACACATCGGACTTGCAAAGTTCTTCCCAAGCACCGTGTTTCTCCGTAACAGAGCCACCATCTCTTCTTACAGCCGCTTGGGTTCACCTCAACTTCCTGAGAAAACTTTTCTCCACATCCCCTGGCTGGCCAATTATGAGATACTGAAACAAAAACATTCAGCAGCTTTACAAATGCAATTTTTTAATTTGGAAGTGGTCAAAGTTGTACTCAAGGAGAATCCACAGCCTGGTGGGAAAATTCTTCCTGGCTGCGAGAGAATGACTGGGCAGGAAGTTCATTAGTCCAAACTTACATGAGCAAGAAAAAAAAAAAAAGAACAGTTAGAATCTGACTACTGAATATAAGCAATACTGCTTCAAGCAACAATAATTCCTTTTTTTATAACATACAATGCAACTACAAATGTCCCTTTTGACAACCACCCCTCTCTTGTAGCAGAACAACAGGATCTGTTTATGTCAGGATTTGACCCTGCAGACAACACCGCTTATGAGCTAAACAAGGATCTTACTAAGGAACATGATATCTACAGTACATGAAAGCAAAAATATAGCGGCAAATAAAAGCTCTTGAATAATTGGAATTAAACAAGACAACAATCTGAATGGTATTTTGCAATATAAATCAGATAGTAAAAAAAAAAAAACCCATCTCCATGCTAGAAGTTACAAAGACTATTAATGAGGCGGTTGTATAAAACATAGAGGTGACTCATTAACCAACTACATCTCACAGTTCCTCTTAGAGAAAACAGTAAGGGGCAGTTTCCCTACTTGCACATGCCAATTTTTTCTGCCTTTTTTTGTGCACACATGTGTGTGTGAGAACGAGCATGAGAAATCAGAAGCATTTCTTTTCCTACCCATCAACTGCTCCTGCCGAAGCACGCCCAGCCCAGCTCTCAATTTTAATCTCATTTGGCTGAGGAGCAGATACTCCTACAAACTGTGTGAGAACCAGTAGCTGGGTAAAAGAGCCACTAAAATTAATTCCCAGAGTTATTGTTCAGCCTCATACTCTTAAGACTTGCATTTCATCATTTTCACCCAGCTTTTTTCTTAGAAGACTCAAGGTATTTCATCTCAAAATCAACAACAGTAACTCCTTCGGCATTAAGGACCCGCACCTGCGAAGAACAGCAGCAGCTCCTCCAATTCGTGATTGATGTTATGGAATTCAGAGTATTTACTACCAAATAGTCTTACAGCAAAACCTATCCTTGTCAGTACAATTTCTGTCAGGTTGCTAAATAACAGCACCAGTTCCATAGATCTCCCATATACCTGGCAAAAGGTAACTATTTCTTTTTATAAGTAACATAACATCGGAAAATGAGACTAATCAGTAAAAACCACACCAAGAAGCCCAACCTGTTGAAGAATTAGATCAAAGATCTTCAGTACTCCACATTCTAGATGAGATTCTGGTTTAGATTTCACAAGCCTCCAGCATACAATATTCCCTGTTAGCTCCATGAGATCCCACTGAATTTGTCAAACACTCTTCCCCCATGAAATACTAGATAACAGTTGTGGTTGCTTTATAACATGTCAACTTTTACTGGGAAATCTACCCAGTTATATCATACCTATGTATAAGCAGATATCAGAACTTCAATAAAATTGTGGGAGCAGCTATGCATCACTTTAAACCCATTATTTGGTAATAGAAAGTTTAATTTAAGGAAAATAACCTCAGAAAGTAATGAAATAAATGTGACACAGATGTTCACAAAAAAAAAAGAACAAGAATGTTTTTCCTTTATAGCAACCAAATAGGTCAAGCCACTTCCTTCTTCAGGCAAATCTCAGAGGACCACAAAACACATGGTCTTCTAGTGGATTTTGTGTGTCTATCCCACTAAGAGGAAACACTGCTGTCCAAAAAATTTGCCATACTAAGTTTTCCCATGAAAATGTTGGAATTAAAAGAAGGAAGTCATATATCATTAAAAACAATATGCTAGATGTTACCGTTATACAAACGGCATAATTAAATACACTTATTAACTAAGTCACATACCTTTCCTATAATATATATATAGTATAATATATATATAATTCCTATACAATATATCAAAAGAATGCACAGTGAACAAGTCAGAAATGTAAATATTATGGCTGTTCACATTAATTTTTCCTTTGCTTCTGTCAATCTTAAAGTAAAATACAACGTATTGTTCACTTCCATGGGATTCCCGCCCTATAGGTCTATAAATTGACAGGTTTTTCTAATAAACCAAGTGCTAAGTACTTATTTTTATCCTTTGTTAATGAAGCACATGGGCAATGTATTCAAACTCTTCCCTAAGTGCAGTCTTTCCATACGTACTTAAGCACTGATGAACTACAGGGAGACAAAGGAAAGCAGGTATCATTAACTATCCCTTTACTTTAAAAAAGGAGGAAAAAATTCATATAGATTCATTCAGTCATCACAGAATACTATTCCCATGCAGAAGCGTACAGAAAATGTCACCTGTGATACAGATTAAATCTATTTGTGCATTCAAACAGGAAAATTAACATTGCATAGGAGAATGTAACTTATTTTGTAACTTTGAGACTGCAAAAGTGTTCCAATACTTCTGCATTGCCCTTTTACTGTCATTTTTATTATAACTTTTCCACAGACTATTTTTAAAAAAAAAGAATGAAATTATAACATCTGTTTACTTGTCAATAACCACTGGAGATGTCAGCGTGTGTCCACAGACATCGAAAAAAAGGAAGTGGGTGGAAACAACATTAAGTGCTGTTTTAGACTCATTAAGCTTAAGGTGACAATTAACGCAATCTTTAGATGTTAAATAGGCCAACATTTTAGCTGGGACAGATGGTACTGGATCCAGAGCACACAGTATATGCTGTGAGTCACCAGTTTAAATACGATAGACTGATTTTTATTTGCAAATTGGATTATTCAGCAACAAGACACAGAGAGGAAGATCACACTGAACCAAGGCACAGGGTCCTGCAAACCCTCACAGAGAGCTGGAAGCAGAAAGACCACCTTCCAAATGAAAAAGCAATTAACAAGATAGTAGGGGAACGAGGAAGGAACAGTCAAAGCACCCAAAAAAAGAGCAAGGTTTGAAAAAGAAAAGTATAGTAAACAGTACTGGAGGCAGCTGGCAGGACAGAGGAGGAAGGGAATGTACCGAGAACAAGGGGTCAGGACAAGTGTGGAAAGGACCCAGGATGAACCTAAAAGAAATATTCTTTAGACACAAACAGCTCATTCGACAGCTTCCAACATGAAAAGGAGATGAGGCAGTAGTTCAAAAACTAAATGGGACCAAAGATGGGGTGTAAAAAGAAACAGACTAAAGCATGTTTGTATTGGGAGGGAAAGGGAAGGAGCAAAAGACAGTAGCAGATAAGATGGAGCTACAGTAAAAACAAAACATTTTAAGGCTTGTAAAATCTTTCAGTTGTACTAGGAAAGGAGACACTTATAGGACAAAAAGATGGAGAAACCAGAGGAAAGCCATAACATGTTTCATTTGTTTTCCCCAGAAACAGTGTTCAAAATCCTACGCAGAAAGAAGGAGAGGCAATAGAAGTGGTGGGATTGAGAAATGCAATGTGAACTACAGAACATACTTTGGAAAGCGGTGTGCTGCCCCATGATCTGCAGCCCCTCAACTGGTAAAAGCTCTTACAACTCAAGCCATAATGAAAGATTGCGATACCTGGTCAGCAGCAGTGGCACACGGGGAGCCCTCTCTGTGGGGGCTGTTACTGTGAGTCCAGACACAGCCCTGCAAATACGCTCTGCTTGGGCCAGTCAGTCCCCTAGCCCTGGGACAGCGCAGGCGGAGGGAGGCCGGGTGACAGGCGCACCGCTCCCCTAAACCCACAGCACACTTACAGTGCTCAGTGCAGGGCACCAAGTACTGCTATACAGCAACGCACAGAGTCTGGCAACCAACAGCCTCTGGAAATTGTATCAGTCAAAAATCCACATCTCCTTCCAAGTCACAGCTAAAAATATTGAACGTTAGGCTAAGAAAAAAATGTGATGTGTTACTGCAATTAACAAGCCCATTTTCTGATACCACCAGAAATAACTAGCATTTACAAGATAATTATTTGTATTTTACTAAAGCATTTTTTATTAGAGTGATAACAGATTAAATGTTTGGGGTTTTTTTCTTACTAGAAATTAAGATACTTGCTGATCTGACAGGTAATCTGCACAAATACAGATTAGTTCAGCATGAAGAAATATTTATTTAACAGAAAGAGACTTAGTGTGAAGCTCGGCTGGCTGATAGAAGTCATAGAGATAGAACACCAAGAACTAAATGACATAACTGCTCTTTTTCCTCTCCTAGAGCCAATCCATGCGGTCAGTCTAACACTCAGGTGCATTTTTATGTTCTTGGCATTTCCCTAGAGCGCTATTTAAAACTACAAGCCCTCCCCTAAGGAACTTTTAGGACGACTTTTTAAAACTACTGGTACAAGTTATCCACTTAGATGAGTAAGGAGTGAAACATATTTAACATTCTTCTGTGTTAAAATACATCTCTTATTTTCCTGAGCTTCTCTTATTATAAACAAAACATGTAGATTTAGTCTTAAAAGGAGAGGGAATGTCTATAATCATGAGGAAGCCACATGGACTCTTCCATCTTCAACATCTGCCCTTGAAAGATACTACAACACAAACAGAACAGATGAAGCTGCTCATGTCTAAGAGTGATATATACATAATTAATCAATTTTAAAACATTTCTTCTAAGAAAGATCTGAGGGTTTTGTTACATTTAACAGCTTTTACCTATAGATGGATAACTGTTTTGCCCTGCAGAATATAAGTCATCTTCCTAAATCTGGTTTGGCAGCAAATCCATTCTCCTGAGTCCTCTGCAAGGCGATCTGGTCCCTCAGTCTCGCTCCTTGCAAACAGCTGTTCATGTAACAGCTTCAGTGTGTGGCCTGGCACCATCACGGGCGAGCACAGCCAGCGACTTAGACAGCTTGGCAACTGAACTGCTCACTCCCCAAAAAAAAGTTCAACATTCAGAAAGAAAGCCAAGTTCGGGGAACAGTAGGGAAACATCAATACCAAAATCAGTGCTGTAATTTGGCTTATTTGTCAAGCAGAAGCAGGATTTTAACCTTTGGGCATTGGGCATGCCTATGTAGAATCCTTTGTAGAGACAGCTTAAAACAAAAAGGTACATACAGATGGTTAGTATTCATCTTGCAGTCTTTTCTGAGAGGAATGGCACAGAGCTGAATTTGGGGGTCTACAAAGCTGACGCGTGACTAGGCTCAAATTCAGAAAAACAAAGAGAAGTACTAATCTGCACCTCCAGCCCTGACTGCTTATGTATTTCGAACTTAATACAGAATATTACTTACTGTTTAGTGGTACACAACCATAGGACCTCCTGCCTACAGCAGTATCCAACATAAGGGTCTGTTCCCTGGTACCACCACCATGTACAAGTAAGCATGTAAGAAAAGCCTCAGTCAAATCACAAAAGATACAGCTTTCAACCAAGCAAGGAGGAGAAATTTCCTGGATTAACTGAACTGCAGAGATATTTTAATCAGAACACAGAAGGTGGCTGAGAGAAACATCTACTGACTGGGATCATATCACATCAATAATCCATGCAAAGAGCCTCTGCTAAAGTCAATGGGAGGCTTGTGTGTAAGTGGATTGTATAATATAAACACACACCCCTATTCAGTGCTCTACAAACAAAAGAGAAAGCAGCACTAAGAATAATTCCCTTAATTAACATTTCTTTTCCATCAAGTGCTTCTAAAATAACAAATCCTAATTTTACATAGCTCTGTTTGCATTCACAGTTTTTACCAGAGGTGGTAAAACAACTGACCCCATTTGACAAATAAGGGAATTGAAGCATAGGATGCAAATTAAACTGAAGAGCAGTGCAGCAGGCAGAGCTGAACTGGGAACAGCAGTTTACCTTCTGAATCACAGTGTAATGTCCTAGATATTTGGATGCTTATCTAGTTCAAGCCTCTAATTAGGGTGATTCTGTGCAGTCCTCAATTTTCCATGCTTCCTAAAGTACCTGTACACAGCTATATGCTTATCTCTATGTGTTTCTCACTCAATAATGGCAATTTTTTTTTTTGAAGGATGCACATATCCTGCAGAGGTTCAAAACACTAGGCTGCCCTAGCCTGCCCTGGCCAGACTCCCCTGGTACCTCTTAAGTCTCACTACTCAGTGGCACCAAAGGATTTTAAGATTAGCTGTCAAATCCACTTTCCACATGTTTTGTATTGTTAAAAAAAATTTAAAACCCTTCTCAATTCAAAATACCAATTCATTAGCTGGAAATTACCTAACTAATCCTGGTGTACCAAACTGACAGCAGTCCATAAGAAAACGCCAGACTGGATCTCTATGCAAGAAAAAAAGCACACCACTCACAAGAAAACAGTGTGAAATGACAAATAGACTGATTGCAAAAAAATTTCCAGTCTCATTACTCTACAGTTGTTTCACGACGAAGCTAACTAAGGAAAAACATAAACCATAATTTGTCCCCCAAAAAGCAACATGTTTATTAATGTGATATGAAGTTAAAAATAAAATAGTAGTTTCACTTGCATGTTAGGTAAAAATCTGACTTCCCTTACAGAACCAGCCTTTAGCTAAATACAAACCATCTTCTCCTGAGGTCTTAAAGGTTTTCCTCCCAAGAAAATCCAACTTTGAAATGCTTAACACCTTATGAAAGATCAATTTGGTTATATATCCACTTTCCAGTTTACATCTTGCATGCAATTAACTACATTAACACAGGGTTAGTGTCGATAACAAGCATGTTCACTTATCTTAACTAGAAATGCAAGTCCCTAATCCTGTGAAAATAACACATTTTGAGTTGAAAAAGCTTTCTAGTCTTTACAATTACAGTGTTCAGCTGTTTTAAATAATAACTTTTCAGGCCTGGCTTGTTTTGTCTTTTCTTTTTCATATTTTTTTTAAAGACTTACATCTATCACAGACAAAATGAGCAAAAGTATCTGCTGCGAAATGACCGCATTTCCAGACAACTGCTTGAAGAATTATTTTTCTGATTCATCATATCATTTTTTTCCCTCTAAGTTGTCAAAACAAACACCACACCCACTTGATTTCCGAGTTCTGGGTAATCATATTTAGAATTAGCAAACACCGTGCAACTATTAATCACAAAAGGTTTAGCCCTTACTTAACCTTTTTAGAAATAAGCCAATGCATTCAAAGGCAGTCTGTTCAGCATTTTATTTCAGAGATACCCTCATCGCTTCACTGGGTACCGCCACAGAGAATATAGGGCAGTGCATCCAGCCACCCCCCTGCCCCGGGGCAGGATCAGCTGCTCCTCAGCCACCATTATCGCTGATGATATACAAGAACTGGTTATTTCGGGCAGCAACATTACACACGCACTCACAAAACACAAAATAAATTAAAGGGGGGAAGCGCGTTGCCCGTCTGCAGTGCCTTAAGTCGGGTCGGCGGGCGAGCCGGTCTCTGAACGGTGAAAATTAAAAATAAAAGCTCCCCCAAGATACCAGCCCGGATTTTCTAAAAGTAGTATCTGGCAAGACGAAGGCGCTGCCTTTGGGAACTTGTTCAAACTGGACAGACCGCCCCGCGGTCACACCGAGACTCCATCTCGGAGTGATGGACTCCCGCACGGAGCCCACCTCCCCAGGGCTCGGTCACCCCCGCGCCGCCCGTTCGCACGGAGCACCCCCAGGGCTCGGTCACCCCCGCACCGCTCCGTGCGCGGGCGGACACACGCTTCTGCCGCTCCCCGCCTCGGGAGCCGAGCTGAGCCGAGCCGCGCCGCGCCGGGGGCTGTCACCGCGCCCGGGCCCTGCCCCTCTCCGCCACCCCCGCCCCACCCTGCCGCGGGGCACAGAGACCCCTTTGTGGCCGCCGGCGCCAGGGCAGCCCCCGCCGCGACCGGCAGCCACTCAGTACCGGCTGCTACAGCGGCTCCGCTCGGCCCGGCGCCTCAGCGCCCGGGGGNCAGCCGCCCGCCCCTCTCATGTGACCCGCCAGGGGCGGAGGGGAGGCAGGCCCGGCCGGGGCGCTACCGCCCCCGCCCCCGCCGGCCGCCGCCGCCACCACCACCACCTCCTCCTCCCCCTCCCCTCAGGGGGTGGGGAGCCTTCCTCCTGCCCGCCCGCCTTTCCTGGTTGCTGTACCCTCCCCGGCCGGGCTCGCGGCCCGGCACCGCTGACTGCACTGAGGGGGCTTCCCCACCGGTGGCCGGGGCCGGGCGGTCGGGGCCTGGGAGGAGCCCGGCCTGCGGGGCAGCCGCTGTGGCGCGGCCGGAGGGCGATGGCGGAGGGGCTGAGGGGAGCCGCCGGGTCAGTAGGGTTCATGGCGGATGGAGTTGTCTCCGGGTTCAGCGGTAGTCGGGAAATGTCGGCGGAGGCGCTGGCTCTTGGGGAGGGGTCTTCGTCAGGTCAAAGGGCGGGAGGTGACAGGGCGGCGAGAGCCAAGCTGCCCTGAGGGCCCATCCTAGAGGGAAGGAGGTGGGCTGAAGGCCCCGGACAGAAGCCTGAGGCACACGGTGGTCTCTGCGTGTTTTCTGCTCGTTGTTGCTCGCTCCTCGCTCCTGGTCCCGGCGCGGGGCCCTTCCCTTGCGCCGCCGCCGCCGTCAGGAGCCTGGTGTGTAACGGGGATGGGTCCCGTGAAGGTCGCGGGGTCTGCGCTGAGCCTGGTGTCTGAGGGGAGACAGGGCGTTAGCCGGTTACTGCCTCGGGAGCCAGCGTGTCGGCGGGGTTTCCTAAGTCCTCGGCAAAGTCTTCAGTGAGACGCTCAGGAGCCCCGGGGGTCGGCGGCGTCCGCGAAGGTAAGAGGAGTGTGCTGGCACGGACCTCCTCCCTGCCTTCCCAGGCACCACCCCTCTTCATGCGTTTTAAACCTTTGGTATCAAAATTTTACTCAGATAGGAAGCTGTGGGAGGAAAGGGTCAACCAACAGGAAAATAGAGGGTTTTTCATTTTCCTGCTGTAAGCTGGCATGGGGCAGAGCCCCGCCGAGGAAGTGACACCCCGCTAAAGGTAGTGTTTGCAGCCCCTTTCCTGGCCATAAAGCACTTTACCCCATCTAGAAATCATAAACATTACAAACATATTCCGTGTTTCATATTTTAAAGTAGAAATTGTTGTAAGTTTAGTAAGTTAGTGTATAAAAAAGGATATGATTACGTAAACCAGAAGGATTACCCTGGTAAAAGATTTATTTTGTCATGAGTGCCTATAAAGTGCAATTACAGGATGGTTTTAAAATAAGTCTGAATGCAGATGAACTGGCAATGGGCTTTGAATATTTTTGCACACTGAGCAAACTGTTAACTTACATGAGAGGGCAATCTGGTTCATGAGAAAAAAAATCTACTTTTATAATTGATTACAGATTGTTTGATGTCATTTCATCTGTGTTGACACCTTTATAGAAAGTTCTCCAAATTAATAGCGAGAATAAAAATGATTTTGTGATGCAAGGAAGATAAGAAAAAACGTCTGCCCTAGTTAGAAGTGATCAGTTGGGATATTTTACATAAACTTCATGGTGAAATCGGACAATTCTAAACTTGTGAGATAAGCAAAATATTCTTTATTGTAACTTCATTATTAACTTGAGCAGTTACATTTTCAGTATTTTGCATTATTGAATATGTAGCTTACTCTGTTCTAACTTTGAAATATATGTACTTCAATACCCTCTTGAAGGAAATCTCTTCTTTCCAGTCCCACTGTAGTAGGATGACTTATTAGTGATACACAGTACAAAAGAGTATTGAAATTAAGAGTGTCTTCTTCAAGGCTGTATGTCTCTGAAATGATGGCAGATATTCCGTAAAACTTCAAATTTTCATACATATTGTGTATATTGCAAGTATTCTAGGCATAAAACTGTTAGTTCTGCGTACAAGGTGCTTGCTGGACAAAGCCGTGTAATCTTCAGGTGAGGTGTGCCACAGAAACTTTTAAGATCAAGCCTTTGACCTTGTTGTCTGATTTTCCTCCATATGAAATGTCTCATGCCTGGCTAGAAATCTAACTAGGTCAGGAATAGATTTTTTGAAAATGTACAAAATCAGCTAAAGAATTACAGTCATAATTCTACATTGTAGCTATAGTAGTTGTACTGTAACAAAACTACTCTGTAGTTTTCGCTCATTCAACAGTAGCAATGCCTCTGCCTTTAAATGCTGGGGAGCTCCTTATCAGCAAAGACACCAGGCAGCCAGAGAGGTTATGATCTCAGCACACCTGAGGATGCACTCCAGTAAACTGTTTCCTATTCATGTGAATAATTCTCTTGCATCTACTTTGTTTTCGAGAGCTTTGATCATTCCTCTGTTTTGAAATACATATTTTTTCTATATGTATTAATATATATATTTCTCTATATATTAATAAGGTTTTTCAATCAACAGTTTCCTAAATATTGCCTGATCTTTTCATTCTTTCTTGCAGTTCCTTCTGTAGTCATAGCTCTATTTTTACCACAAGTATATTTTGCCAGTTTTATATCCACAAGTGTAATCTTCTGTGTTGGAAGAACATCATAGTCTGTCGTTCGTGTAAATAATAGTCTAATATCTGGTCTGTTGAAACTATTTTTAGGGGGAAATTGGGCTTTCTCAAAAAACTGCTGTTGGCAGAGTTTAT
>VXBJ01000989.1:1240071-1259267 GCA_013400055.1 Nycticryphes semicollaris
GCTTTCTCCAAAAACTGCTGTTGGCAGAGTTTATTCCTTGGTGATAAATATGGTTATTTGCTGAATTTTCAGGTAATACACTGTCTTCTTTTTTTTTCCTCTTTGGATAGTTCAGTATGTGTTTTGCTTCAGTTTCCACTAAGTAGTAATTTATCATGTCATTTTTGATTTTAAGAGGTCAGGAGCACATCTGTTATGACATTTGTCCCTACGCAGAGAGTCAGTGAGGACAACTGAATCCCTTATATTACATTTTTATGGTCTGAAAGGCTCATTAAATATTAAGCCATTTCTGTGGATTTCAATCTGAACCAGATTCCAAGCAGCAGTGAATGAAAATTATTCTTTACCTCTCCCTTTATTTTCTTTTTTTTTTNTTTTTTTTTTTTTTTTTTTTTTTTTTTAATAATCAAAGAATTAAACAGTAGGAAAGCCCTGTTGGTTATGACATCCTTTTCTCAGCCACAGTGGATTCCTTTTTTTCTGGTTTGGTCTTTATTGACTAATGGAAATTCTGCAAAAGACATCTTAATTATTCACTTTCAGTTTACTTGTAGAATTAAATAAGCTTAAGCTTACTTCGATAACTTTCCTCTTTCAGTAATGGAAATGTTTCAGTTGTGTAAAATTCCATTTAATTATGATAGATTTTGTAAATGGTTTCTAATGAAGAGCATGAGATACGATGATGTTCATTACATGGATAGTAATTGGAAAATAGATGGTAACATTGTATTCAAAGACAGGAAATACAATTCTGAATTTTCTCAATGCAGAAGGAAGCAAAGTGTCTGCTCTTGTGCCCTCAGACCATGGACTCAAGGAGATGAAATAATGCACCTTAATCTTGGAAGTCCTAGTTAAAGATGTTGTCACCCTGTGTGCAGGTATTCCCATGTCATGCCTTCAGTCAAGACAGTGCTAATTTGCCAGCCTGGCTTACTGTGACTTCTGTTAGATTTGGTAAGAAGGATTTTATTTATTTATTTATTCTTAAGTTACCCTTAAGGAGAACAGTTAATCTTAAGGACATGAACATCTGTGCAGTTTTAAGAATACATTCTTAAAGAATGTAGATATATCTCAAAGAATGTAGATACACCTTAAAGAATACAGATGTTGTGCAACATTTTGTACACTAGAATTATTTGGTTGATTTTATTACTTGTTCACTTAAACACATTTTTAGTAAAATGGTGCAAGCATTACATTTCCTCTGTTTCAAATCTAGACAATCAAACAGTTTGTTTTTTTTTAAGAAGCATTGTCTAATAGTTTCCAACAGAAAGGTCTCAGTCCATCGTGATATCTTCCCCTCCCCCCTATTTTTTTTTATTTAATTTATCCCTACTTGAATAATCTCATATTCTTAAACCCTTCAGGCAAACTCCTTGGCTTCCGCTGTCTGGCAGACGGGTTTTAGCTATGCATTGTTTCTTAAGACATTTATGCTGTCACACATATTGTATTTGTCTCAGCTGGAAAAACACATGGATAGAAAATCCTATTTGATGGTTGTCTTTAGTGGTTTCAAAAGTGCTTGCACCTTTCATTTAGTTTGAAAAAACTTTACATGCAAGTATTTTATATTGCTTTGGGGAACATAAAGCTGAAGCTTAGCAAGGCAAACATCTTTTATGAATGGTGCCTTTTTGTGTGGGTAGGAAGCTCGTTCCCTTAAAATGGTCAAAAACACTAAAGTTGAAGATGCCGCTCGCCTAAGAGTTTTGCATGGGTTTTTCTCCAGATGAACTTAAATCATGTCCTGAATCTTATTTGCAGCTTATTTCAAATTTTAATTCTTCACGTATTTTGAGGTGGCTTTTTTTGTGAGTCTTCTAAATGGGCTTAATCTACTCCAGCATCAAATATTACTGGTTTTGGAAGCAAGTGCTTTTTTCCGTTGTGTAACACTGATAGGGCCACTGGTGAGTCATTGAGTAAAGAACACCAGAATGTCCCAGTGATGAAAACCAAATGCAGTAAAAATTGTGGAGGTCCACCAACTCCGTAATGCTTATAATCTGAACTATATTTTGCATTAGAACTTGTTCTACCAGTATGAATTTTGCATAGTACTAGACACAAACAGGATGCTTCCTAGCATGAAAGCTATGTGTAAAATAACAGAAAAAGAGGACTCGGATTCAAAGGACATGGGCTGAAACAGTTCATGAGTGGAATTCTGCATGAAGCTTGAGAAGATTTTTCTATCTATCTCAAGAAAATTAGAGATCAATGTAAAGTAATTCTCAAATTCCAGGCTGTTCCCACCTTGAGAAGTAGCCATAGTCTGTGAATTTGGCTCTGCTGGCTCATTCCAGCTTGGGATGGGTAGATGTGTTATCACATACTGCTCTCCAGTCTCACAAGGCCTGGGAATTTGAAATTCCTCCTTCCTCCTGTCCTGGAAGCATTAGCTGGGCTGCACACCACACCAGTCCTGCTCTGCCTGTGTGCGTGTGGAGGCATTTATTGTAGTAGTGCTGGTAGCAGGGAAGGCCCCCACAGTCCCTTCCTTCTCCCCACACATTTTTAAACACCTCTGCAGTGGGACAGAGCTGGCATCTGTCAGTACATGTGGCAGCCAAGTGACAGGTTAGGCTCGCTCATGACACATGGGCTGGGAGGGTTAGATCAGGTGCTCTTGTCAATCCACCAGTGAGCATCTGAGATGCAATTGCGTATCTCCACATGAGCTGGCCCAGATCTTGCTGCTGGCAAGTCAGCAGGGCACAAATCTGGGTTTAATAAATAAGGAACCATAAATTTAGACAGGAGCAGGAACTGGCAACTAATGATTGTGACTTTTAGTGCTCTCTCAGCTGTTCATGCAACCGTTTGTGACGCCAAGCTGTAAATCAGATCACTCAATCTGGATTTTAAAAGTCCTGTTTAAACTGGTAATTTTAAACCAGAACAATTCCATTGATAACGCTCATACTCTGGTCCCACAAACAGTGGCATTGGCACAGTGTTACCCATGGTTGGAATGGATGAAGGCAGGCTGATGGATAGTTATTTTCTCAGTGGGGGCAACGTCCTCACATAATTCTAACCTTATGCTGAACCACAGGTTCTCCATCAGTTTCACTTTCTGATCCCTCATGCTCAGACCTTCTCAAACTGTGCCTGTAGCTGGACTTACATGCTTGTTAATGTCTGGTCTGTGCAATACTAGATCATCTCATAGGAATAGATTAATCGAGGTCAAATATGAGCATGTGACTGCATTCCTGCCATGATTAGACAGCTGTGGTTACGGTCTTCAGACTATGCTTTATACTGGCTTCGTACTGGCAGCAGAAACACAGACGAATGTAAAATCGTTAGGAGTAAAACTACTCACAACTCCTTGTTTTGTGCAGGTTGTGGTTTTTTAAATAACTTTGTACTGGAGGGTTGAATTTGTGCCATGTCGCTGTCCAGAAACCAACTGTATTGTATCACCTGATTGCAGTTGTACCGCTGAGAGTATGCTCTCAGCTTCTCTTACAAGGTATTTTCAAATACGTAGTTCCCGCTGAGTCAAGGTGAAAAAGGAAGGTGATTCTTTGTTAAAAGGTGATGTGTAATATTTTAAATTCTTACTGCCTCTAACCAAGAAAGGTCTCTATTTATTCCCACTACTTCAGTTATAAAGAATCAACACTTAGTCCTTTCCCTCTCATGGCTATACAAACTATTTTATTCCTTTCATAGCCTCATGGATGTAAGAATAATCCTATACACTTCTATACCAAAACAAAAAGGTTTTGATGTTTTCTTACCATAATTCAAGTGTACTTTCAAGTTAAAAAAGCAGACCTTCACCTTCAGTGTCTTTCTCCTGCTGTATTTCTTTCTTAGAGAAAGAGAAACTATCTCTAAGTACGAGGAGATGTTAAGCAAGGGAGAGTCAAAGTGAAAACTTGGCAAGCGCTAGAACAAAGAATTTTTCCAAGGAAATGGAGGAGACAGGTCAAATTAATTCCTTATGTAACTCCCTTTACCTCAGTGCAGTTACAGGAGGGATGAATTTGGTACCTTATAACCCTGTGGTCAGAAAAGGATTTCTGTGATCTCAATCAGCAGAGTATAAAATAATCATTCTTAAGAAACAAAATTATAATTTAGGTCTGATAGAACTGCCCTTGTCTTTAGTCTATTAATATAATTGTGAAAGAACAATAGGTCTATGGAACAACAACAAAACCAGCTTCATAAAAAGATTAGTACGTGATGATTTGCAGCTTACATCCTTAGTAACCGTTTCTTGTGGGAAAGAGGAATTCATGGCAGACTGCTAAAATGGGCAGTGACATCAGGGACAGCTTCTTTTTCTTGTGAGTTCCAAAAGCTTTTCTGCAGTTTGCTGGTTCACAACTTTAACTTTTTTCTCTAGCCTCATTCTTTTCTCCTGCTCGTCTCTAATTCAGTTCTCCTTCCCCTCAGGTATCTTTGGGTTCCACTGTCTGTGCAGGGATCTCTGTGGCTTCACCTCAATGCTGAATTTTCCAGGTTCTTCTGCTCAAGCAGAAATATTCAACCTCTTGAGACAGATAAAGGCAAGATGTTTGGCTTCCACCATAATTTCCTTTCAGTTTTTAAATTTCGATATGCTTAAATTTGAGATGCTCTAAAATAACACATTTTGACTGTAAGAACCCAGCCTCCATGTGTCAATCTTTAGCGCTCAAATGTAGCTCTACCCAGAGATTATTCCCATTTTAAAACCTTATGAAACATCAGCTCCTGCCTCCCCGCCCCACTCCCAAATTCAGGAAATACTTTTAATATCAATATGCTAAGATGTTTTAATACCATAATAGAAAAGCATCCATAGAGTGTATTAGTGAAATGAAATGGAAGTTAACACTCTGTCTTTTTTATCCTTACCAACTTGCAGCTATCGGGTTTAATACAGAGGAAAGGATCTGTGTATACATGCATATAAAAGATGTGAAGATACAAAGGCATTTATTGAAAACAGACAAAACCAGGAAGATGATAAAATAGTAGAAGGAAGTGGCCTCAGATATAAAAACTTTTGCTTTGTACAGCAGAATTTATCGCTAAAAGCTAAGGTTGGCAAATCGCCATGCTTCAGATAAAACAGGCAAAAAAATGTAATGTAAAAAAAAATTTCACTTAGTGTACAAAGTATAATAGATGCATTTGAAAAATCAATATCCTACAAAGTAACTCAATTAAACACTTTTTTATATGTGTATCTTCAAGAGCTTCATTATATTTTCAAATACCAGAAATCTCAGTTGTACCAATGCTCTCCTCCAAGGTGTGTCTGCATTGGGTGGGCCATTCATCAGGATGGAGAAAATGTCCAAACATCCCAAATTAAACAAAGATGGTGGAGATATGTTTTGAAAGTAAATCTTTTGCTTTCAACATAGCAGAACTAGTAAAGCATGTTTTATAGCAGAATGATTCATATTTAAAATATCTACTACACAAAGCTACTCAAGTAAATGTGTACTCCCAACATTTTCACATTGGATAAAAAATACTTTGTTTAAATTGACTATTTATCCATTTCCTTATATGTTTGTAGGGAAAAACTGAAAGCTTTAGGAAATAACGGTACATTTATTACCTGAGACACTTTCCACATAAAATTTATTGAATTCTGCTGTTGGCTAAGCCACTTCAAAGGCCCGAGAGTCTGGGATATTTAGCTGTTACTGTGCCAGCTGAGAACAAATGAATTCTTTACTGCAGGGATGTGTTCTCTGCCTGGGAAGGCCACTCTGCTATTCCTGCTGGAAGAGAAGGCATTCTAGCAGAGGGTGGATAATGAGCACAGCTAAATCCTCAGGCCTAACAAAATCATCCCTTGCTCTTTGTTCCCATCTGTAAGGCTTTTCCAGAACTCAGCATGGATGGGAGGCTCCAAACCTGAAAAACAAGATGTCAGATAACTACAATATAAAACAGACAGATAATTTTTTCAACATCTTAATCACATTTGCAAGATAAATAGACTGCAATCCGAGTACTATTTATATTCTTAAATAACGTCTCATTCTCTCGGAGTGAAAACCTTGTTTAACTTGTTGACAAGAATGGTTTTCTCCTTCAGAGATTAAATCATTCCATGAAGTATATTTAGGCATTTCTTGTATCTGAGTCTTCAGCATCTTGACTGTTACTACAGAATTTCCAGGTGTACTCTTTATGAGGAGCAGTAGCCTGGCAGTTCTTTTCCCAGCTGCTGCTTTTTCCTGAGATGGTCTGGACTCTCTGCATAATTTGTACAAAGCTCTCCTGTCTATGAATGTTGTATTTCATTCTGTCTTAGTAAAGCTGATGTATACAGATATGAGTTAAAGTCGTCTTCTTCAGCTAAAACAATGAAAGGCTGATTTGAAACTATTAGAAAGAAGATCATATTGTTTTTATTATATTATGAAACTGCAAGTAATGGCAGATGATTGTAGATAGAGTAGTCTTCTCAGAAATCTAAACCACTAATCAAAGATGTTTTTCCAGAATGCTGACCATAGGCAATAGGAATGAGTAAAGCAGTACCTTTATCACACTGGGATTTTGGTAGATCCATATTCATTACAGAATAATACAACAGAAAAGAAATGTCTGGTTTTATCAGGCTTAAGGTAGCACTTAGGGGTGTGTTTCCAATCTTTGCTGCTGGACTTTTTATCGTTTATGGAAAGCACTTGATCAGGAAATTAGTCTTGACCTAAACAAGGAAAATTTTTTATGCACATGTATGTTTATATGTAAATATTAATATGTGGTTATATACATGCAGTCAGAAAAGTACAATTTCATATTTCATGGTAATGAAATAGTCTTTTATCTCTGGATCACAAGATCAGAGCTATGCTGGGAGTATGATGAGCTAAAGGTTCTGTGAAGGCTGCTGCAGGGCTGGTGTGGACATACTACATTGGTTTCAGCCCAGTTTTGTACACAGGCACATTACTCACCTTCAGTAGTTGGCTGAGTAATGGGAACTCTTTTCTGATATCCTTACAGAGCCCATTAGCAAAAGTTTAGATGCAGACCCCACCGCTGAATTTGGAATCTGCCTGATTAAAGTAATTTCTTCTCCCCTCCTGCTAACCATCAGCAATGGTTTAACACTTCTGTAGTACTTCTTTAATAAAGCCACTGGTAATAACAGCAAATTTAAAAAAGGTCATGTGAAATTCTCCCTGAATTGTTGAATAATGTACTGTTAGTTAGGGTGCCTTCTGTTGTAAGTGGAAATTGCAAGGAGACACTATTGCTGCTCTGCGTATGAAGTGCTGTCTCAGTTGCGGCATCCCTTAGAGTAATTGGGAGAAACTGACTCTGGATTCTTCCTTACAATAACATGAAATTACTGCAACATAACGATGTTTGTCAGATTAATTTGAAAGCAGAATTTGTTGTGATTTAAACTGTGAAAAGAAAATGAGCTCTGAAAATATTTTTTCGTACACATTTCTTCTAACAGCCTAATTTCTTGTAATTTCTAATTAACATAATTTAGTGTTACTTCATTAACTCACCATTTCAAGAAGATTGTTCAATATATTTTCTTGATTATTAGTAGTAGAAAAAAATATTAAACTTATTTTTCTTTAATTACACCACAACATCAAGCAGCTGAATTTAAACAAAGCAATGCAAGATCCAGGATATCAGAGGTGAACAATGTAGAGTGGAGAAACAAAAAAATTAAAATGTATTACTCCAGGGAAAAAAAACAACACCAACCCCCCCCCCCACCCCCCGCAGTGTTACACTTTCTTTGCATAAAAATCTGTAATAGCCTTGTTAACAAGGGCTTTGTGCAGTTCATATGAGAATATTAAGAAACCAATAGTGACTGAAGCTGTGTAAAAATTTGTAGCAAAAGATACTATCAATTTAATCATTCCAATTGTGTAGCAATTCGTTCCATTTTGTGAAAGGGAATTCCTAGGAGTTTCCTCTGTTTTGGAAGACCATCCATTATGCTGTAATTTTGGACACTGTGTATTTTATTTTTATACTTCTCAGTTGGTAAATGCCGACTCAGAATAATGCACTTATATTTTAAGATTGTTTTTCTGCGAGTAGTACAATATTGGAAAGCATGCAATGACTTCCAGAGCACACCAGGAACATGGTGTTGTCTCCATTGAATTGCTGGGAAGGTTCACACGGACTCTGTTCTCACTTTTAACCTGGCTGGAATTTACAGCCATTTCCCCCAAAACACCGAAGCCCAGACCTTGTTGCCTGGTTCCCATAGAGGGATCCGTGTGCTGATGGGGCTTTGGTGGAGCCAACGAGCTGGACGCCAGGGCTGATCTCCTGTGATGGGATTACAGGACTGAGGCTGTGATTTGTCTGACTAAAGCCACTTTAAGTTACTTAAACAGATAAATCCTACTATAAGATTACTTCTTTATTGGTTACACTTTCTGAAATGCAAAAAAAAAAACCCAGAACAACCCAAAACCTTGCTTGCTTTCTCCATGTTTTTAATAGCCTACTTCACCTAGTTCTGCATTATCCTAAAGTGTATGTAGGAAGGACAACAGAAATAACTCCAAGGGGAAAATGGTTTTCTTTTTCCATAAAACAAATATACAATAATTTTGGGTTTTTTATTTCCTGTCCTTATTTAACCCCACGCACTCCCTGGGATCTGAGTTCCTGTTATAAGGGAAAATACCTATGGTGCCTCTTGTCCCAAGTTGTAGTTCACATCTTCTCATCCCACGTATCCAGCAAAATGACATATTGAAACTAAACCAAGAGTATGTTTAAAGCATTTTTTTTTTTCTTGGTGTGTCCTTCCCCCCAGCCCCAAGTTTATTCAGGTTTGTCCATTGGGTGGAGGGGAGTCACCTCATGTGTCACAGCTGGGAGGCAGAGTGTGGGGGCCTTCCCTGGCAGATCAGCTGCTGGACTTAAGTATTTACTAGAGGTGTCGTCGCCAATGAAACCATTCTTTTATAATAAAGTAACAATCTACAAAAATGGAATTGGACCTTTGGACAATGGTATTTTGATGGGGGTCTTCAGAAAAAACATTTCCTATGGGAGGAAAGAGAAACTGCTCAATAGCCCATTCAGAAGAGCTACAATACCTTATAGATACTTTATGAAAATATACTAGAATTAACTGTAAATTGAGCAGGTAGCCAAGAAGCTTGAACTGACCAAAACATGCAGTGGTGAAAATCTCCAAAGACTTGTAGCCTGCTGGTGCTGGCAAGTGAGTAGTTCAGCTAAACAGAAAGAAATCAAGGTGCAGTTATCAACTGCAAATGAATGATTATAATCGAGAAAGAAAATGTGCTAAAGAGCTCTGAAAATCTTGTTTGACAGCAACAACACAGAGCAGACAGCTTTTATTTTAACCAGCAGGTTGTGGAGAACTCCCGCCGTACAGCAACGTGCAGGACGTGGAACCTGCTGCCGTCTGTGCAGATGTGCTCACTCAGAAAGCAGCCGGAGGGAACAGCAGATAAAAGGCAGCTGTCCAACATTGAAAAAGGTTAACATTTTCTGTCTTGACAAGTAAATCCAGTTTTTGTAGTAGTTTCTGGTTTTCAGCGTGACAGAAGATTCAGCATCTGCAAAGCTGACCTAAAACAATGGATACCTGAAGGTGCACAAGCAAGGCCTTAGAAAGGTGCTCTGCAGTATCATAAAAAACATTCTTTAGGTTTTTTTTAATCTTAATGCTTTTATACAGAAGGAGGGGAGCCAGGCCCAGATGCTGGGAGTGCTGTAACTGCCCTCACTGTGGAGCAGCCATCCTCGCTTGTAGGCAGGGTGTGGTGTTGGAACACCAGGCTGAGATCAGGGGCCTGCAGGAAATCCGTGCTATAGAAACAGGTTTTTCATTATATGAAGCGAGATGGAATTACTAAGCTCAGAAGGGCCATGTGTGAGTAGTAACTTCCAGCTAAAGTGACTAAGGGCTGCAGCTGCTACCCCCCCCAAAAGAGCATCACAAAGATCCTGCTTGTCATCACTGCCTGCTCTTTTGTTCAGGGAGCACGAGGTGAGTGCTCGCCTTGCGTGTTGGCTTTGGTCCTTCGCCCTTGTGAATACTTTTAACAATGCATAATACTTGACAGAACTCCAAAATGTGTTTGGGTCTTTTTTCTTATCTTTGAATTATGAGGCTAAAAATAAATAAAGATGTATTTTGATAGGGTTAGAAAATATCTGTGATAACAAACAGAAGCAATAGCACTTCCTAACGCTCCAGAGACATGTCCAGAGACATTTTACCAGCTCCCCACAGCTCTTGGTAACAAGACCCCTATTTGATATTTTCTTTTTTAATGGAAGGTAAAGCACTCCTTCACTTTCAAAAAAAACCAGCTCCTTAAGAAACGTGCACATCTTAACAGGAGGAGGCTGTAGTTGCATTTGTTTTGAGGTTTTGTTTCTTTGATTTTAGGCTGCTATGAGACCTGCCAGAAAAGGCAAGAGCCAAGAAACACAGTGAAGGGGTGAATATTGTGATGGATGTAAATTGCAGAAAGGTCCCTCTGTAAAAGGATTTGCACAGAGGAAGGTTGAGCTCCTGCACAGGTGAGCTGCTCTCATGGCATTCCATAGTACAAGATGAACAACAACACACACAACCCCAAAGTCATGGGCCACCAACTCGACTCCAACTTCAGATCCCAACAGGAGGAGGCTGGGACACAGGTGGTGGCACACCAGTTCCCAAGTTTATTCCCAGAAGTACTCCGAGTTCCTTGAAGCTCCCCAGGTACTGCAGGTATCACAGAATGATAGCTGGTTATATCATACAACCAGATCAGAGCTGGTTACTGAGAGATACCTCAGAGTTGTGTTGACAATAAGTGGTTTGTTAAGGCATGTCACTAGAAGAATTAAAGCGTGTAAAAAGAACACCTGTGAATGAATGTTGCTGGCCAGCCTGGCTGAGGCAGCCCAGAACTCAGACACCAAGTCCTTTTCTCACACGGGTTTTAAATTTGTTTGGTATCCAATAAAGACACTTGTCAAACTGTGCCTCTGGAATAGCCACTGACCATCTGACATGGTGTTGTCAGAAACACAATCTCTGTAAGTACCTCTGTACAATTTATACAGTAAAAAACTGTAATGAGAAGCACCAAACCCAACTCTTTTGCTGAGCATGGACAAATGATAGTTTTTAGAACATTTTTATTTGTTTTTAAATAGCATGATAAAGCCCATCAACTGGTATTCAGAGTTCAACTGTAAACAGTTACAATACATTACTGCTGCGTATTGATTTTGTACATTAACCTATTTGCAGTGATAATCTGTTACACAAGTCAAAGTCAGCATATTTATAAACTGAAATGCACTGTATGATGGAAAAAACGGTGCTGAAACTGAAGCTATTCGAAAGAGCAACGTGTAACTCCCTCCTGTGGTGTAACTGAGCAGCATCACAACTAACAGCTTCTGCAGGCTCAGACGGCATGCTCTGTTATCCAAAAATCGCTATTATCCTCATTAGGACAACAGGCTTCAAGTTTACCATGGAAACTCCTCTTACAAGTTAAAAAGTGTTACAATAAATTTCTAAAATACATACAAAGTTGTAAACATCTTTCCCCAGAACAAACAAAAATGGTTTGTGCCAGCCTTCTCCATTTCCCACCTTGCACTTAAAAAAAAAATTTTTTAAAAATTAGGGCCAGAGACCAAGACTATAAAGTACAACTGTTCTGTGTGAGAAACGTCAACTTCCCTGGGTGTCAGCACTTAAAGTCAGTGTCAGTCCCTGCAGGGAGCAGGATAGTTCAGGGACACCCATCAGCTTCAGGTGATTCGTGAGACACCGAGCATTACGCGTACCCACTTTTAAGAGCAAAAGCTTAAATTGCATACATGTATTTTTAGATATGATGGTAGGTAACATTGACTACAACCGGAATATTAAAGAACACTGATACTTTTACAAGTCTAAATTGGAACCATTTTTGCTCTCAGGTGTATATCAACCTTCCACAAATCTCTTTTCCTCCTTTGTAAACCAGACTATAAATATATTGAGGTCACAGAAGTAAACTGGATCTTTTCAAGGCAGATTTTATTACTGGTAGTTCCTCAGGCTATTTTCTAAAACATTTTACCTTTTAAAATTATTTCATCAATTGAATGCAGCAATGAAATAACCATCTACTTGGTCCAAATCTTGCATCACCAATTCCAAAAACACCCAGGTAACTGAGATTCTGGAATGAAACACAGGATTAACGGCAAGGGATTTACTTAGTGCACGTTCCAGCACTCCACGCTACTCCTGTTCTCACACCGCCCGCAGGCTGGTGTCTGCGTCCTTGTACTCAAGTGTGTCAGCTGATCATCAATATTAACATTTTCATGAGCAACAATCTGTTTATTCCGAAGTTCTCTCAAATGTAGCTCTTCCTTGTGGATTAGAGGCTTTTAGTCTGAGATAGCGAAAAGGAGATTCACCACAAATATTTTTTTAAAAATCCTGAAAAGTTTTTTTTCCCCAGTTACTGACTGTGCATGACAGAAACAAGCATCAGAACACATTTTGTTCTATACACTCTTAGAAAAAAAAAAAGGTATTTCAAAATATTCAGAGTATTCACCTGAATTTTTCAGAGAGCTTTGCTAACAACTTAGCGACCTGAAGAGCACTGAAGCGAGTGTAACCGTTTCTCAAGTTTTGCCCTCGATGTACACGATGAGCCCCACGTTCTCGCTGTGGTTCTCAGATGACAGAGGTACCACAGATCTGAATTCAGTATTATCTCTGTCAGATACCCCCCTTCACCCACAGCCCTGTGACAAACTATGGATGCGTACAGCGCTGAGTGGCTCCTCTCTGTTACACAGAATTAATCACAGGGGAGTATCACCGTATGCTTATGCTGAGCAATGATGGGGAGGGAAGAGAAGGAACATTTAGGTAAGATCAGGCCACAAAACCAAAAGGAACAACTTGACCAGAAAAGTAAAACATTAGGCCAATATGTACAGGCTTGCCTCATCCACAATTAAAAGAGTGCATACCTGTAATGAGGGGCAAGGGAGGAGCAAAGCAAAGGAGAAAAAAAAAAAGCAAACTTTACTGAAGTTGAGGGAAGTTCAGTCTTTACAGTCCTGAAAAAGCCAACAAAACACACCAAAACACCAAACCCCAAACAACAACAACAAAAAACCCCACTAGAAAACAACCAAACAGTCCAACACTGAAAAAGTAAAAGGCTCAAAAATGTCTACTGGAGCAGGACAGTGCCCACAGGCAATTCCCAGGATGGTACCGGATACCACCAGTCAGGAAGGACCCCACTGTCTCTGCTGCACTTTGGACAGACTGTCAGAAGCAGAGAAGTGTTTGCAGAAGCCCCCCAACATTGCAGCAGATAAAACACCAGCTGCACACACAGCTAAAACTGTATTTTCTTTCTCAAACAGTACACTGTATAGGAAATTTTCACTCAAGTGTACATTTCTGAGAAACTACTAGGCAATTCTCTAGATACTCAGTATTTTCTTACTTTGTTTTCTAGTGGCAGAAATAGAACTCTCTGCTATCTAGTGCAGGAAGGATCTGACAATCATCAATGACAATTTAGAAAGTGTGAGTTGTTCGGTAGAAACCCGGAATTTCGCTTAGAAATCCCTCTTTCCAACACCAACAGAACAGCAAGAGCAGAGAGGAACTGTAAATAATAAGAAGGCAACTCCCGGTTCAGTATAAAGGTCCCTTACCTCTACTAAAAATGTTATTCTTCTGCACTATAATAATCCTCCATCTCAGATCAAACAGGACATTTGCTCAGAGAAGCAGTTTCCATATCTGACTTACTGAAGCACGGAACTCCACACGAGCCAGTTCTCAGCTGAGACACCTTCCCTCTTTGGAGACGAGTTGAGAGAAGAGCAGTCTGAGCCAGATGGTGTTTGATTTCCGTGGTGTCTCAGGACAGCCGTCCCCCCACCTCACCAGCCAGCAGAAGCCAAAGGAGCCTTGTCCCTGCCAGTCCCAGAGTTCCATCAGTGCCAGAACAGTGCTTTCAGCTTATGGCCCCCACAAGCCTAAAGTGCAGTATATAATGTCACATTTGAACACGCCATACTAGCCTTTATTTGAATTTCAGAAGGAATGTTCAAGTTCGAAAGTTACCCTTCAGGTTTTAAGCAACAAAATCCAAGGCAAAAGTACATAAACTATCTTAAAATGGATTAAATCCACTCACTTAAGACATACTCTTTATATCTTAGTTTCAATATACATATAATACATAAAAAACTTCAATCATTTCGCTCAGCTCTATTGTACATTTATTTAAAGTGACCCTGCAGTAAGTGATTGAAGGCCACTTGGCTCACAGCACATTTTGATACAGAACGGGACTCGGTGTCCCCAGACCCCCCTGCACAGGCGTCTCATCAACAGCCAGCCTGTGGCACCGCACAGTTCGCTTCCAGTTTACAAGGGGTTTCTCTCATGTTTCATTTGCTGCCCTCTTTTCTCTTTCCCTTTGAAATCACCACGAAGAATAGATGCATTAAAAACTGGACTAATCTGTTCATGCCTGTAGCTGCTCCTGCCTGTCAGCCTGGCAGCAGCACCTACAAGGCTGTGCTGTAGGTGACTGTGGCTCCCCAGCAATGGCAGAGACTCTCCAGACGAACAGAGCAGCTCTCGGGTACCTGCTGCGGGTACAACGGTGCTAACTGGCTCGTTACCTGGGAAGCCCAAGCACTCAGGTGTGGATGCAGGATTGGATTTATGCGCGGCTCACCCTACAGGAAAGGAGCATTTCTTTACCCACGGAGCTCATTACAGGCAGCAAGATGCAGTTGCACAATGTTTTCTTTAGCACTGCAGCCAGCTGAAACAGGCTCCAGCCACTCCACACCTTCATTCCTCTACCCCAGCTCTGCCAAGTGTTGTTTGGTTCAAGCTGCAGACAAACAGCAGACTAACACCATAACTCAAATAGACCACAGACTTTTGGTGTCCTTGTTTCTGGTGTTTTGGCATTTCAGATCCACAACACTTCAGCAATCTTGACACACAAGCACTTCTTTAACACCACTGCAAGAGGGATAAAATGCAGCAGTGGAGATGGGAGAGAATAGTGGGAATGGTTTGACTAAGAGGAAGCTGTTGCTGTCAAAATAATTACATACAATATGTAATCCACTATTATTTTAAGGTTTTTGATAATTTTGTGACAGGTGATCAGATGGTCAAAACTCTGGAAATTAAATAATTAATAAAAATACACACCAGGAGAAAAGGTATTTTCTAAATTAAATGGCTTTTTGTCTCTTCTAACATCCAGAAGAAATAGCCAACCAATGGGGACAATAAAAACATAACATATCAATTAACATAAGAAGTAGTGTATCTTACTTTCATCACGCAAATAAAGTTAAAAATTACATTTCTCCCCATAACACTGATAACAGGCATCTCATCTTCATAATCCAGGGCTTCTCTACTCAAGTGTGCTCTACATTAGAACCTCTACTGGCTTCCCAGGCGAGTTCACTGCAAACTAAGTGTAACATCACCTGGTCTCTTTCCAAGGGAAACAAGCTGGGAACCAGTAAGGGTACTCACTGTGTGGACCACGGGCATGACTTCTCTGAGGTAAAGGTGAGCTCAAAAGGCATCCCACAAACACACCACCCCCCCCCATCAGTTCCTCGCTCTCCAGGTAAGCCCCTCCAGCACAGCCACAGCAACCCCCTGGTTGGGAATTTTGGACACCCAAGTTTGAGCTCTGACCTACTGCATGATGAGTTTCTCCATCTGAGTGCCCAGGGGAGCATCTTCCTGCAAATTCCTGCTGGCAGCAGCTCTACCCATTCCACTGTGTGTGCTCCACTCTCTGCCAAACCCCAGTGCCACCAGTCTGTCCCGAAGCCAAAGTCAACAGACCCAGAAATTATTACCATGCTTCAGTGATAACAATTACTTTTTCAAGGAAAGAAAACATTCTTTTAGAAAATCGTTTCTAGTATGTAGTGTAGCACAATAAAGCTCATGAGACCTTGTTTAAGTTAGAGCAGTGCCATCCTGGAAAAGGACCACTGCTGAGACCACCCTCCCAACAGCTTTCCAGTTCCAAGCGTTTTATGGACCAACATGTTAGTCACTGTTGGATTTGGAGCAGGAACTCAATGCAAGAGACAGTGTCACTGGAAATGGCTGTAAACAACAGGCAAGACACAGCTACTACAAAACTCAAGGAAAACAGAGTACTGAAACAATCACACAGCTCTAGTCTAGTGCTAACAGCAAACCTGCACAAGTCCCAAAGAGTGTTTAGATTAAGACATTCTTTCCACTTGGATGCAGATACTCCTTGCAAAAGAAGTCCCTATTATTCCAACAGCCAGTTTTACTAGTAATTACACAAATATTATTTTTATTTTAGCTGTCTACTTCTCACCAAAGCCTGAGCTGTAACCTTGTCTCTGTTATGTACTCAATTAAGTTTCTATTAATGTTAAAAATAGTAATCATTAAAATCTTAGTACCCTTTTACCTTCACTACTGCATACCAGAGACCTGCTAGTGCAAAAGCTAGAACAGAAATTACTAGCTGTACGATGTGAAAATTATTAGTCACATATTGTATATTTGAAAGAATTTTCCTGTATCCAAGTGTTTGCTCTGAAAACACAAGGTTTAAGTAACAGAAGAAAAAGCATGGCTTCTGGTTGTTTAAGAGTCCCAAAGCATATTCATGCAAGGAGGCAACAGGAACAGAATAGAGATTGGGAAGTCCACCAAGCTCCAGCTCTTCAAGAAATGCAATATTCAATTCATTCTCTTTGCTGCTGCTTATTTCTAATTCCAGAAACTGCAGGGTTTTATTGTACCACAAATTTCCCAGCCAGAAGTGTGCAAAAAATACAAAGTTGTCTGCTGGACAGTGTGACCTAAAGCCTCCAGCAAAACTACAAACCTCCTCCAGCCAGACCATGACTGAAATACTATTATTGCAGGGAGAAACCCTATCAAGACTGTCTATGCCAGAAGAAAAATGCAGATGAAATGAATCCTTCCACGGAGCAGCTGCACTCGAGTTCCTCCCTGCCGATTCACTCACACCCAGAGCCATTTCCTTGCCAGCAGAAGGCAGAGGTGTAGTATTAACAAGAGAACAATTCCTGGTGTTAAAATAAAATGCTTTTTGTAAACTGCTACTAAAATTTTGAGACCTGTTCAACAAAGAATCTGTGTGTGCCAGGTAAACTGCTGCCTTATGATGATCTGGGCCACTGTCACATACTCGTTTCTGGTTTAAATCTTTCTTCATAGTCCTGGAGAAGAGGAGCATGGCCTTGCTGTTTCCCCACAGGCTGAATTCATGGAGTGTGACTAACGCTAGTTGCAGCACACCAGTCACAGGTCAGTGGATCTCAATATGGACCTAAAGAGAAAGAATGCAGAACGTTACTATACTAATATCCTGGATTCTTGGTGCCTAGTATACAGAAAAAACAAATAAAATAACATAAAGAAAAAGAACAACCCAACTGCACTGGGTAACAGCGGTCCAAACAGACAAGGCTCCCTGCAGGCTGCCTGAGCATATACAAAAGGATAGGAAATACACCCAAATATAAACTTTCTTCTCTAGTTTCAGTTTAACCTGCTACAAACTCTCCTTTTGTAACAGCTGTCGAAGTGAGTCAGCAAGTGAGCACCCAGAGAGATCCGCAGCATTACAGCCTTTCCCTAACCCATACAGTTGCGGACTGTAACTGACCACAGGCTCAACATTACAACAAACACTAGAGAATCATCTCATACACAGATGTGCGCTGACATCAGACAGGCATCACTGGAAACCCATAGCACAGGGCACAGAGCCTTCCCACGGGAACTGGCCAGACGGGCTGCCCTGGCACAGGCAGAGGGCAGTGGCTGTACCTTGGCTGAGGCTGTGACAGGAGAACCATTGTGTACCAACACTGATAACAGGCAAAGTCAAGGCATTTTTAGCCACCAAGGTTACTGAGCTACGTGTACACTCCGGGCAGCACGGCTCCATTTCAAGCTTCAGAGCTGCGGGATGAATCCCAAAAATAAAAATACAAGACGCTACATTTTGACCTCTTCCCATTTCAACTTACCTTTCACAAGTCAAAAACTGCAACCAGGCTTGTCTTTCAGTACCTGGCCACTGCCCAGGTGTCAAACTCCCATCACAGCCCTGCTTACGGGGAGGAGGAAAGTGTCCAGCCCTTGGCTGGAGCAGAGCTTGGCTGTGACGGTCCCAGCCTGCTCCTGCTGCCAGTTAAGTTAAAAGCAAAGCTCTGATTTCATCACAAAACCAACGGAACTTCAACCCTGCAGAGCGCAAGAGCTCGCAACATCTGCGGGTCAGAGCTGTTCCAGGGAGAAACCCATTTCGTAGAAACAGACTCAAGACAGGAGACTCAAACTCTCAAATTAAACCTCAACTGTCATTTACACGCAGCGACATCATTATTTAAAACTACTTCTGCGCTTTCCCTGCTATAAGCGTTCTTCACTTTAGAAAACCCAACAAACCGGTGGAGGAAACCGTTTCACCGGCCCCTTATGGGGCGAACGGGTGAACCGGTTCGTGGTCTGGGGGTAACCTCGGCTCGGTAACAGGGAGGAAGGCGGGGAGCACCAGGGTCAGGGGGCGGCGCGGCCCCACCCACAGCGGCGCGATAGGGCCCACACCAGGGACCACGGACATGCACCGGGAACCACAGATACCAGACCTCCCCGCTCACCTGTAGCCGGACGTTAAGCATCATGGAGGCGACGATGTAGAGATAGGGGAAGTTGATGCGGAGCTTCCAGGCCAAATCGAAGAAAATGAGGAGGGTGCGAGTCAATCCCTTACAAAACACACCGTAAGAACGGGCGGCGGCCGACCGGGACAACCGGGCAGCCAAGGCGGACAGGCCGCTCAGCGCCGCCGCCATAAACCCAACGCGGCCCCGCCGCCGCTGGGGCGGGAGAAAGCCCCCAGCGCTGTACGTGCGGCCTTACGTCACGCTCCGACGCCGTGTGTCGCGACGGCTCGCGCATGCCCCTCAGGGGCCGTGAGGGGCGGGGCCGCTCCCGCCTCAGCCCTGCCCCGCCCCTCACGGCTCTCCATGGTTTCGCCGGTCGTCGGCAAGGTCCTGTCCCCTGTCATCCTGGCACCGGGAGCCCGCGGGGAGCCGGTGTGTCCCCCAAAGGCAGC
>VXBJ01000989.1:1267536-1307797 GCA_013400055.1 Nycticryphes semicollaris
CCCTGCCCGTCCGGCGCGGGGCGGGAGCGATTCCTCCGTCCGTCCGGGGGCGGCCCTGGGCCCCTCCGACTCTCCAGGGCGGGAGGGGGGGCGCTGGGCCCGTCCGGCCCCCGGGTGCCTCTCCCTCCGGCGCCGTGGTGTCACCAAACACACCGAGGTGATCGAGGCGCATTAAAAAAAATCGTGCTTAAAATACGATACATTTATTTTTGATTTGAAATACTGATTGAAAAAAATATTCTACAATTTTGTGACACTAACAGACTTACTACTGTTTAGAGCTCGATTTTTGACACCTGATTCTTGTGGTAAACCGAAGTGAAATGTGCTAAACTTTAAGCAGATGGTAAAGACTTGTGAGCAAGGGATGTTTTTCTGCGTGCATGCATCTGGTCTTGTAAGGCTCCTGTCTAAAGGAGACTGATAAAGCACTCGAAATACAAATAATTAACGATATCTGTGTCTGTAAAGAAGTGTTCAGCCTACAGCATTGTAATAGGGCATTGCTCATAAGTGAAACAACTTGAGCACGCTTTTTAGAATGGAGTTATCTCTTAAGTTTGGCTGTTGAGTTTCAGCATGAGGAATGCTGGAACTGTGGTGGGTAAAGAGTTTATGTTTGAGACTTCTGAACGTTCTCCATGATGCTGTTCTATCAGCTTGGGGTGTTCATCCCCCCTGGGTGTAGGAGCTCAGGGGAGCATCGCAGCAGCTGGAGAACAAGGCTTGTCTTATGTATTTGGGAGGGTTTTTTCCCTTAGGAGAAACAAAAATCCCAGTGTAGGCTGAGCATAATTCGTATCAGAGCAAACTTCTGTAGATGACAAAGGAGTGAAGTGTCTCTAAATGGTCTTTCTGCTGTCTGTAATTTCACGTGGTGGCTTAATCTTCAAGTTATTTGTGTGTGGTTTGTTGTTGTTTTGTTTTTTAAGAGGCAGAATCCCCAACAAGCAGCTAAGTGTGGTTGAGAGAGAAATTTACTCTGACACATTTGTTTTGACTTGCTGCATAAGATTTTGATCAATATGAACATGAAAGTGGTTTCTTGACAAATGTCTTTATAGTAATGTAATTCCTTGATGCTGGATAGGGTTAATATGGACTGTTTTTTCAGTTATTGATTTTTAAAACAAAAAAAAATGCTTTTCAATTACGTAACTTTTGAAGATGGAGCTGAACTGTATTGTCTGAGACAATGCTGTAAATAAATGTGATGCATCATGTGGGTGGGGAAAAAAAACTTCAGTCTACTTCCTGCACTGGATTTGAGAACTCAGCACAAACTGCATAATGCTCAGTAATTCATTCAACAAAATAATTCCTTTCGTCATTTGATTTGTAAACTGCTCCACTGCCAAACATGTTTCTTGCTCTTTGCCTTGGGAGTAAAAGCGCTGTAGTTCTACCTGAGTTTTGTACGTATGTGTGAAGAAAACGCAGTAATTCCTCCTTAGTTGGGAACCAATCTCTCGTAAGGTTCCATTCAGCTACTGCTGCTCATTTTTGGTAGTTTTGTATCATTCTCCATCCAGTGTTTCTTAAAAATACCTAAGTACTTGTGTTTCTCTGCACTGCTGCAGCTTCAAAAGTCCCAGCGTTACAGGTATTCTAGGAAACATGTAATGTTTGGCTTAGATAAGGCTTTAGTGTTTCTGTAAAACAATGCAAGTTAAAGATTTGCTTGTGTAATGTAAAACCTGGGCATTGTTATATGTACCTTCCACAAAGATCTGCTAGGAACAAAATAAACACAGCTGTAGAAGTAGCTGTGTGATTATTAATGTTTTTTTAAATTTGTAGATGAGTAGGCTGTTATTCATACCTAACTCCTGTGTGTTCTTAGAGTTTTGACTAGTAGCTGTTCAGGTAACAAATTTGGGTAGAAAACCACAGCATGTATGCTAGTTATGCTAGCCTATCTAGCCTATTTTGCCCTTGTGGTGGGGTTTTTTTGTTTTTTTTTTCCACTGTGAGGATTGTTTGGGGGAAAAATAGATGGCAACTGTTGCTTTGACTTCTTGATGCTCCAGAGAGCAGGAACGTGCAGGACAGGTGAAGAGCTCTCTGCCCGAGGAACTGCAGGAACTGTGGCTGATGGACATTTGAGAAAAAGCATTGGTGCAAGCTATTTTTAGCAGCTTTTGTTTTCACACTAAAAAGGCAGCTGTTAAGTGGTATGAAATCTCCAGTGATGCCGTGTAGTGGGTGGGTTCTGTGTTCTGCAGAAATGGTTACTAGGTGCCACAGAAATGCTCAAACGTGGTCTTTTTTTTCAATTGTAGAAATACTGTAAGAGCAAAAGCAGTGAATTCAGGGTCCCTGTTTGGAATCCTGCTTGATTTGAGACCTTGTCTGTGGAAACCGTGCCGGATTTAGTTTGATTGCTTCTCTGGGGGGGTAGTGTGATGTCTGTGGAAGGTGCTGAACACCTCAGGTGTCTCCAGCACAATATGTAGAGAGAGCAGTGACATGAAACTTAGTCTGAACTTGTATAATTTTTAAAAAAGGTAGTAATATTGTAGGTACTGAGCAGCAGAGTAGGGAGAGGGTGTGTCACAGCAAGTAAAACAGCTTATCTGGCAGAGCTGTACATAACTAAATCTGCTGCAGCGAAATGCTCTGAGATGTACTAGAGAAATCTCAGCTGTAGTTCAACACCCAGGTGAGGACCTGGCTGTTGTGCATCACCTCTGCTGGGGAGGTGATTCAGGTGGGCCACATAACCAAAGCTTTGTGTGAAGGCTGCCGCCTGTTTGCAGGCAGTGGTGTTTCTGGAATTCCACCAGCAAGTGCTTCAGTTGGTCTCATTGCCATGGCTGCAGATGGGAACTAAATTTTCACAAGCAGTTTTCAGTTACATGGAAGCAGGAGACTCTCAACCATCTATGCAGCTCCAGCAGCTGCCTTTACTGTGGAAGAAGTGCTGGGGCAGGTCCTCCAGCAGCATTTTCAGTGGATGTCACGTAACATGGCTCCGAGCAGCTCTAACATAGCAGGGAAACTTCATAAAACTTGTTAGTGTAATTAAGGCCAGGAAAGAGATGACATGTTTTGTTTTCAAGATTTAATACATATGTAGTTATATAAATACACTGATTCCTGGATGGTACCCAGAAGCAATAAGGCACTCGATGCTGTCTTTTGTAAGTCTTTCACTTATTGTTTAATGGTTAAAATTTCTGTAGGCCGTTTTTTAATTACAGTCAAATGTTACTAGTTTCATTTATGTAATAGTATGTGGACAGAGCTATGATTAAACAGTTGCTAGAAATCTTGTTATGACTAATCTTGGTTTGGTGTTATTTTAGTTTTTTAGTCTCAGCCTTTATGAACAAGGATTTACATTTTGCCAAACAATTGGAATTCTGTTCCATATTAAAGCAACTCCCCTGAAGTTAGCAGTCTAAAAAAGTTGATCAAGAGCTTAGAGGATGTACTGCATTTCTAAAGGTAGGCATTAGCATTTATTTTTAAGACTGGTGACCATAATGATTTGATTCGTAGGGCAGCAAGCCAAAAGGAAAGCAGGAGACCTAGATGGAGCGAGTCTGAAACAGGGCTGTTGAACGTGTTTTTTCTTGTTTAAATGACTTAGGCTGATAGGCACTGCAGAAACACATGACAGGCACTTCTGAGCTTGGAATGAAATCTCACCACCTCCTTCCTGCGCGGCTTTGATTAGCCAGAGCAGGCTCGCCAGTTCCAGTGCAAGACGAGCAAAGGAGCCTGGGTGCAGAAGAAAGCTCTTAATCTACTGCTGAAAATGTTGAGTTTAACATTAGTTTGTTGGAAGCTTAAATGACCTGCAATGAATTTACTGGAAAATGAAGCAGGCTGTGGAAGCATGGGAACGTGTAGCTTCTGCACCTCAAGAAGTTTCTCAAAGAAGCTGGGTTTTGCTCCTCTCGGTATTTAGAAGTTTTTCACATTTGTCCTTTATAAGCTGGACAGGCGTAGCCTGCTTTGTAGTGTTGTGGGTGCAATTCAGTAATAGATTCACACTGAGGGAACCGATAGCTTGGGGAGCTGAAATAGCAGGTTGTGCTGATGGGGAGGCGGGTGAGCAGCTTTCCTGAACTCCCTGTTTTGTGTGTTACAGATGGTAAGTGCAAGGGGTGAGGTGGGATCTTCCTCTGACAGCTGCTCAATTAGCGAGGCTGTGTGTCATACTGCTCCCCGGTTCCTTCCCACAGAAGGGTTTGAGTGGTAAATCCCTCTTCTGCTTCTGAGCGCAAGTATATCTCAACCCTGTTACTACAGGAGAGTATTCAAAGATTATACTTGCCAAGAATGCAATGAAATGTCCCTGTTGCTGTAGCTTGGTGAAGAGAGTGTGTGTTGAAAGGGGAGATATGTGTGTAAATCTCAGGCTGTGCAAGAAGCTGGCATCTTGTTTCCTTAGAAGCAGGTGGGAATGCTAGTGTGGAAAAATCTATGGTCTGATCAGAGAGTTGCAGCAGATGGGATGTTGTGCTAGGTGTCAGCTCAGAAACGTACAATTATAATGGAAAAATTGGCATGTAGGATAAAATCCTAGATAATTTTGCACATGGAAGCAACTCTTCCATAGCTCAGGCATTTAAGGGAACAGTGTCAGATGCTGCACACGAATAGCTTCTTGGGCTAATAACCTGTGGAACTGCTTGAAGTTGAATGGAGAGACTTGTTACAGATTGAGCTACAGCATCCACGGTAATTTACGGTTGTGCCAAAGCTCAGATTTACTTAACCTGCCTTAAATTGTGAGTCACTGGGTGAGGCTGGCTGGTTCATGTTGAATATGAAATCATTTTAAATAACCTTTCGAAGACAGTCTTGGTAAGTGAAGGGACGGTCCTCGTGCTTCCAAACCAAGGGAAGAAATGCAATGACTTAAGTGGAAGATACACAGTAAAATTCAGATAGGAATCCCTCCAAGTGTTTGCAGCTGGAAAGCTAGTAAGTGCTTGAATAAAGCTTGGTTTTGTGAGTTTTGGGGTTTTTTTCTGCAGAAGCTGAAGAATAATAGGATATTTTTAGCAGTAGTGTTTGGTTCTTGGGTTTGGTTTATTTTTGTTTTGTTTTTAATATTAACTGTAATTCTAGACTAAAACTTTAATGAGTTCCTTCAGCTTGTGAAAGATTGAGTTTAGGAGGTTCATGAGTCAAACCTACTACTAATGGCAAGATTTTAAGTGTACAGTAAGGTTTCGAAGTTACTGCTGACTTGCTCTGAGCAAATGGTTGTGGTGATAAAACGTGCCAGCCAGTGCATTTTTCCTTGCCTGGGAGAAGGGCGATGGGGAAGGCTGTACTGGGCACTGCCATTTTTTGTGGAACTGGTTGCACACTGGCCTCTGGAATCTCTTGGGTAAAGGAATCAGCACCTCAAGTGAGGAGCAGGCATGGGAACCGTTCTGCAGTGTCAGAAACGCGCTTTACAGAGACTGTTCTTAAAAAAGGAATACAGTACACTTTCACACTTACAAGTTTTCCAACCCTTTAGTTGAAAGTGCAACAAGAATTGAAGAGTGTTGTTACTGTAAGGTTTGGCCATGGATCAGAGGTGTGGAGAGGGGTGGCCAGGGAAGGAGTTGTGGAAGCAACCTGGGACAGAAAGTGATCCTGTCTCTGGGCTGTGCAGTATTGGATCAGCGGGGAAAGGTTTGGTGCTGCAAGTTCTGCACTATTGGAGTGTAATTTATCTATAAATCAGTTAATGAAGTGTTTGAAGAGTTGATGAATGCATGCAGGGAGTCATTTTGCAGTAGTAATAAATATTGTGAGGATTATGATTTGTGTTTGTTCCTCAAATACTCGAAAGTAATGATGTGTTGAGAAATTATACCTTTTCAAGTTTTTTCAAGCTTTATGCAACAGTATCCCATCCTCTGGAAAAGAACGGTTTTGGAATTGTGCAAAGGGCATCCGAAATACTTCTCAGATTTTTTAATTTCAGGGAATTGGAGCAAGGCAGTCTTGATGAGTATTCAGTCTGGTGACTAGCAAGTGTTAGTAGGCTTGTGGGTTTGTTTTGTCAAGAGAGTAACAAAATTTGGTAATTTACCACTTCACAAAATGGCTGTTTATATTAAAAAGTGTGTCTTCCTTCCCAGTAATCTTCCAGGCTATTAGCTGTGTGCACTGTAGTGACCATAGGCACCCAGTTGTTCCTTGGATAACTGGATGTAATCAGTCGTCTTCCCTAAAAGCAGTATTATTTCGCATTATTCAAGGTGAATGTGTTTTACATGTGAACTTTTTCTTTTTGCAGTGCTGTAGGTAAAACATGCCTACTCATCAGTTATACCACCAATGCGTTTCCTGGAGAATATATACCCACCGTGTAAGTATATATGAAACCCAAACAACTCTTTTCTGTCGACTTGTGTGTGCTCACTGCTGTCCTACCCCCTTACCCGATTTGTTGGAATTGGCTACAGGCACCCTGGGTTCTGTCTGATGCCTTGGAGTGCAGGGGTGTGTGTAGGGAAAAGCCCCTTGGGCTTTACCTGCTCCACACGGCTGGGCAGTGCTCTGCCCTCTTGTTGGGGACTAACATTCCATCAGGTGCTGTTCTCTTTTAAAACAATGTGTTGTTTCTATCTTTACTATCATTCATAACAAGCAGTCCCAAAGCTGAACAGCTTGGAAAACATACCGTAGTCAGAAATAGTTGGTTTATGTGGCTAGAGATTTTATTTTATTTTTTTCATTCGTTCCTTCTACTTTTTGTGCTCCTGCCAGTCCTGTGTGAAGCTAGCCATAGCTCTCGAGCTTCTCGGGTGAGATTGTGTGTGGGGTCTTATTTATTTTGGTGCTTCCCATTTCCTTGCATGTCAGGATTTGTCAGTATCGGTATTAGTGGAGTTCTCTTTTTGAGGGCCGGTTGCAGGAAGGAATTTTGTACAGAATCAGCTGGTTTACCCTTTTCAGATGCCTATATTTATATTTATCTGGCTATTTTGCTCTCTAAGTATTGATGAGTTTTTCAGACAAAATACATTCTAATGAGATTTACATATTAATTTAGTTAACCCTTCCAAGGCCTTGTCTTAATTACTCACATTTTCTAGTTTTGGTCTTAAATTCAGATTTTTGCATTACAGTATGCTTGTGTTCCCAGTGAACTTACTTTAGCCTTACAAGTCACTGAAACCTTTGCACCTACAGTGAGATAAAAGTTATGCCTCTAGTGGCCCTTGGTTTGATATTTCATTGAAGGGGTTTTTGATTAGCAGGATTAATAAGGTTTTTTTGTTTCCTCACCTACTGTCATCATTAAGGATTTCTTGGTTGCTGCTCGTGTATCCTCTATTCTAAATTTTACAAAATTACTTGCTGGATGTCTTGCTAAGAAGGTGCTTGCTAAGTACATCACCTGCTTTCCTGTTCGTACTGCCATAAATGCTTCCTTTGAAGAGCAGGGAAAACGACAACATTTGTTCAGACTGGACTGAGTCTGTTGTGCGTATTTTTTCCTTATGCTACCCAAAACCAGGCTCAGTATTTAAAGGACAAATTTACTTTTTCTAAGGAGCAGAAGGATGTAATAAAACTGTTTCCTTTTGTAGCATTCCCAATTAGGACTCTGTAGGAAAAAGTCCTTGGGAAAAAGCCCTGTCTTACTGCAAGCTGATACAGCTAACTGTCTTTATTTTCCAGTTTTGACAACTACTCTGCTAATGTAATGGTTGATGGAAAACCGGTCAATCTGGGTTTGTGGGATACAGCTGGTCAAGAGGACTACGACAGACTACGTCCGCTCTCCTATCCGCAAACAGTAAGAACTACAGTGGGAAAGTAGAAAGAATCTGTACAGCTTTGTCTAACGTAAAGTTTTTTTCTTACTGAACACAAGGCCAGCATTGTCACATCTGGAGTTGTATTTCTTAGTAACAGTCATTTGTTGCAAGCTGCCTTCCTTCATCCTGTGTGCTGTGGCTGCAGTACTGTAACCTGTGATGTGTGTAGTTGTTCAAATGTGAAACTGTTCGTGCTGGTGTATTTGCACACACTGATACCTGTTGGCTTTTGTGGAGTTGCAGCCTCAGAATTAGCTGGAGTGCTTGATTTAAAACAACAATCAAGCAAATCCCCAAAGAAAGCCAAACCCCCTGGGTCAGTAGTCCCCTCAGGCGGTCCATCCATGCTGGGATTAGCGCAGCTGCCAATAGCAGAGGGTTGGTTTTAGGGGGGACATTTGGCTGCCCCCCTCACTTGAGCACTTGGTGCTGTTCAGTCTCTGTGAAGCTGCTCTAAATGTGAGAGAGGCAGCACAGACTGAAGATAATTCCTGGTGCTGACAGAGGCTGCCTGGGAGCTTTTGAATGTACCTAAGCCTGAGGCTGTTTTATTACTTAGTGTGGTTCATGCTCTAACATCCACACAGATGTCCTCTGTCTCCCACGCTGGCATGGGCCAAGTCCTGCCCGTGTGCTGCATCTTCCTCTCTGTATGGAAAACACTGGAGTAATCTGCTCCGCTTTTTCCAGTGTGGCTTCAGGGACAGCTAATCTGTGTAGAGACAGGCTTTCTAGTCTCTTTAGAGCAGTTACTATTACCTGGTGGAGCAGTGCTGGTAAGTAAAGGTGGTAACTTGCAGGGTTTTTTGCATTGATTACTGTCGTTAAATGTCAAATATAGATACGGTGCTAATAATGTAAAATGCAAAATTGTTCCAGTTATTCTACAGTATAACTGCTCTCTTGAGTAATGTGAAGCTTATTTAATGAACTCTGTTGCTTTTTTTAGTAAACTGTCTTAATTCACAGTTTTCCTTAATTCACTGCTCACTAACTCATACAGTTACGCTTTCCCATCAGTTACAATTACCCACCGTGAATAGGAACCTGCCGGTTGTAGACGACTCTGCCAGAAATGCCAGAAACACCTGCTGTGTCTGGGAAGGGAGACAATAGAGCTGTTTTTCTCCAACACTTAGAAGATATTTATAGTATAATTACAATGTGAGGCAAAGCTTAAGTTCTAAAAATATTTTCAAAAAGGTACCTCAAGGTAGAAAAAGGCATTTTAAAAGATCACTGAATGCTGTGAGAAAGCAGAGTTGTAATGGAGAATGTTGTTCCTCCCCTGTGATAGAGGGACAAAATGCTGGGTATGTCCTCAGTCTGTCAGAAAGCCACAGTAATTTCAGCAGGCTGCAAAGGAGTTCCATGACAATTTAAGCATACTCGTGGGGGAAGACTCCTCTGTCTGAGCACATATAACTGTGAAGTAAAGGTTTGCAGTATTCTCCATTATTTGGATCTTTTACAGCAGAAAATAAACCAGTGCTGAGTCCTGAGCTTCTTATAGAGTGGACCCAGATTTCAGACTTGTGCAATACACAAGATTCATCATCAATAAGGGACAGAAACCCCCATGACACTAGCTCAAGGCACAGAGGAAGAGAACCATGGAGCTGACAAAGTCTGACTTTTTTTAGGCTCTGCATTCTGCCTCCTCTGTCCCCCCTGAACTGTTCAGAACTCCCTCCTGTGGGGCCAGGCGAGAGCAGGGCTGGCTCATCACCACCCAGTGGCTGTGTCTCAGTAGCCATCCAGCAGTTCACCAGAAGTCATCACAGCAAGGACTTGGACATAGTGCAGGATTAATGTACTTTGCCCCTTGCTTGTCTGGTTTTTTTTTTCCTTAAAATATACAGGAATTCAATACCTTCTGATGAATGTATTTGAGATCTACCAGTATTTCAAAATGTTCAGGGAAGGAAGAACTTGGGACAGAAAAGGTGGTTAACTGTGTCTCCTCAGGAGACCAAAACAAGAGAACAGTTAAGTTAGAAGGGTGCTTTTCACGAGAGATTTTGCTCTTGTGTCCCAGTGCCAGCGCAGAGGGGCATTTGCAGGAGTTCGAGGAAGCCTGGTGGCCTGTTCTGGGTGCAGGTGCTTGGTTGTGCTGAATTCCAGGGCAGGGTCTCTCTAGGAAGAAGAGCTGAGTTCTGGATATTGTGAGCACAAATCACTGACTGAGAACATTCTCCGTTAAATCCATTTGAGGTGTAACTTTATCTCCTGCTGTTATTAGGTTGGAGGAACCAATGGTAAGAATATATCTTCCAGTCTGACAGACCAACCTATTGCCGTATGTAAAACTTTAAATAAACTTCAGTTCCAAGTTCTGTCATCTTGTCTTGCTTACGAGAGTGATAAATTGGCCCCTATTTTTTTAAACAACTATTTTTCTTGGAACTATCTAATTGCTAGATCTGAGAACTATTACCAAATCTCTTTATGTGAGTTGCTAAGAATAAATCTTTTTCTGCAAATAAATAGCTTTTCCTCCTACTTGTTAAGATCTGTAGCGTGCAAGACACCTGAGATCTTCAAATAATTCCTCATGGTTACACCAAATTTTTTGATCTCTGGAGTTAGTAAAGAAGAGAGTCTGCGCAATGTGCAGAGTTTCAGTCACCACAAACCTGCAGAATTGGACATCAGAAGTAGTGGCCATAGTATCACGTTATTTGATGTTGTTTCTTCTTTCTCCTGGGACGCTGCTATGGAAACTTGTTGGGGTGATGCATGAACGACTGGGCTTCGAGCGCTTAGTGCAGAGTCGGTGCTGACCTAACAAAATGCCTTGAAATGCAGCACAATCAACTAACACTCTGAAATGCCTGATCCTTTGGCACATGTGCTAGTGGATGAGTTAGGATGCAGAGGTAGGTTGGGGAAAGTCGGTCTTGTTTGAGTTTCGGGTTTACAGGATCGCAGTCTTCATCTCGGAGAAAACAGGGTGGTTATTCTGAATGCTTGTAGCTTCAGTGCCGTGTGTGGAGCCCGTTCTTTTTTGAAGTGTGTCCTGCACAGCAGTTAGTGTAAACATGTGCTCTGAAATGTCTTTACCTGCTCTTACTATTGTGTTTTGCCTTCAGTTGAAAAGGGAGATGTGTAAGATCCCCTAAAAACATCCACCTTTTTTCTCTGCTTTCTCATTATTTAGAAAGGGAAGGAGGGAGCTTTGAGGTTTCAATGCCCTTCTCAGTCCTAATTTGGTTATGGAGAAACTCTGAAATCTTTTAACACTGACATTCAGTAGAAGTGACAGTTCTACAAGATGCTGCTGATTTGGGCATGGAAATAATAATTAGAAATAATAGAATATTTGGGCATAGAAATAATAATTGTAGAAGTTATTGTATTAATTTTTCTATTCCATACTGACACTTTGCTGTTTAAGACTACTTTAGAGTAGTATGTTCCTATTTAAAAAATGGGTGCTAAGGGTTATGGCTTTGCAGCATCCTGTGCTGCTGAGTCACATCTTCAAGGCTGAAATCCCCTCGGGGGCTGCAGAGCATCCAGCCCCCATCTAGAAGCCAGTTTGAGTCCTCCTCGGGTTTGTCAGCTCCCAAGTGTTTGGGGTTGGGTTCAATGAGGGAGAGGAAAGGACGTTAAGGCAAAACCAGCTTGAATGCAGTGGTGTTAGTTGCTGGCTGCTGTGACAGCTGATTGCAGACCAGACTGTTGTCCCTGCAGTTGGTCTCCCCTCCCTCCCTCTGTGTCTGCCTGGGAGTGTTTCCCACAAGGACATCTCTCCGTCATCTCCATCTGCCGCTGGCCTGGCTGCTCGCATAGAGGAGCGTGATACAGGTGCTGGTGACATTGGCCTTCTTGTGAGATTTCAGCGTGTGCTCTGCTGGGCTAACATCTGTCACCTTGCTTTGTAGGATGTCTTCTTAATCTGCTTCTCCCTTGTGAGTCCTGCCTCCTTTGAAAATGTCCGTGCTAAGGTAAGTACAAGTCGGGGTCGGTTTAAGTGTTCAGCATAGTGTTCACTTTACAGCAGGAAAATACTTATTATTTCTTATAAGTTTCTTTTTGGCCAGCAGTGTGAAATATACTTTGAAAAGGCAGAAATCCGTTTGCCTAACTTAGAAGTCATCAAAGTTAAGAGCATGTGAAACTGTAAATACAAATTGCTCCTTGATGCATTGATCAGATAACAATAGTTTGTGTTCAGCTGAGATCACAAACAGGAACTTCCTTTCCAATGCAATTTAAAGAAAAGTACTAAAAAACTGAAGGCATGTAAAAATTGGGTCGATACCACCGGTTTCTTGCATCAGGCACTGTTCTAGCACGTGCGTGTCCTTGGCCAGTTCGGCTGGGTGGCCTGGGGAGACTGTGCTGATGGGAGCTGAGAGAGCAGATCAGGGTTTTTCTGGTGTGTGGAGAAAACACAGCCCTTAAGAGGGTGAATGTTTAAACCTCACAGAAATGAACACCCGTTGGTTTCGTTAAATGTTCTGCAGTTCTATGTTCTTTTCTAACGCTGCCTTGGCGAGGTCTTACGTGTTCCCCTTCGCTCGTGGATTGACTGTGGAGAAGGACCAGGAGCCCTTCAGCTGTAACGTTGGTTTCCATTGTGGAAAGCTGTCCCCACCAACCTGCCTGCGCTCTCTCTTTCAGTGGTACCCTGAGGTACGGCACCACTGCCCCAACACCCCCATCATTCTAGTGGGGACCAAGCTGGATCTCCGGGATGATAAGGACACTATTGAAAAGCTGAAGGAGAAGAAGCTGACTCCAATCACCTACCCCCAGGGCCTGGCCATGGCAAAGGAGATTGGTAAGACGGCAACAGGCTTATTGTGGACTTCATCTGAACTGTAGTTGTGGAAGATGTACCTTAATTAAAATAAATGCCTGGCTTTTATTGTGGAGTTGGCTAGAAGGTGCTGAAATTGCGGAAGTTGGCTTTATGATGTCCTTTTTTGTCTCCCCAGGTGCAGTGAAATACCTGGAATGCTCAGCACTTACACAGCGGGGCCTCAAGACAGTGTTTGACGAAGCAATTCGAGCAGTTCTGTGCCCCCCTCCCGTGAAGAAGAGGAAGAGAAAATGTCTCCTGCTGTAATCACTTCCCCCCAGCCCAGGCTTTGTCAGAACGATGGAGTGTTCACACTCCATGCCAAGTTTTCTGTTATCAATTAGGTCTCTTCCATAAATTCCTGAACCGATCAATGATTTCACGGTTTCATTTGTTGAAAGTATGAAAGTTACTTTGCATTCTTCTAAAAGCAAACTCCTGAAAAGACAAACGTATGTAAAGCCTTATTTTTAAAATCCTGTTCTTGCTCAATTAAGTGTTGCCAAATGATCTGCTGAACTAAGTTGCGTTGTTGTGCTACGAACACTAAGCACTAAACTGTTTTTTAAAGATTCTTCTTGAAGATGACTCTAATTTCTGGTAGGAAATGCAAAAACACTTTCTAGTTTTTCACAGTAAGTAACAGTACCGTATAAGTAGCAAAACACTGCACTCTAATGTGTTTTATTATTAAATGTTTCTCAGCTCACAGTCATTGCGCTGCGTCGTGTGGAACCTAAACCTTTGACAATGACTGACACCCTCGAGTCACAGTGTAAAATGCTTTATCGTTGGTAAGGGCTTGGTTGCAATCTAGTTCTTGCTGCTGTGATTTAAAAAATAAATAAAACTATTCTTACCGAAGTGTATCTAGTCCTTTTGACAGCACTGTAGTGACAGACGGACAGTACTGGGACACTGTAGGGATGAGCTACACCAGGCTGCTGGGGTCGTGAAGCTGAACCGAGTGTAGTGCAGGTTAGAACCAGGGACCACTTCCCGGGGGTGGGGAGGGGAAGAGGTTGGTGTTCACAGGTGAATTCCTTGGAATCTCAAGTAGGGCATTCCTGTAGGTACAATTTCCACAACTGCTGTGTAGTAAATGCTTTTCTTGTAGAATCTCTTTTTTACTGAGCAATATAACTTGTATTTTAAAACCTTTTCAATAGTAGAAATTTGCTTTTTTTTTTCTCTTTTCTTTTTGTAAAGTAGAATGTTCAAGAATATCCTCCTCCTTTTCCTGCTATTTCTGACCCAGTAAGTTATATGCTTTCTGAGGGGCTTTTAGTCTAGTAACTAGGTGTAAAAATCATGTGGAGCAGCTTTACACATCTTAGTCATTTTTATATTTTAAGTCTCTATAAACTATGAATCTTCTGCCAGATCTCTCCACACTGTAACGTCACTAACGCAGCGTGTGTTCTTGGTGTCACTACCTGTACGTGTGCAGCATGGATGGAGTCACGGTAATGCGGGTCTGTGAGGTCTGTAAATTAGTGCTGATGTTCTGTACATCCTCAACTGGCAGGAAGGCAATGTTCAACTACACCCTTTCAACCACTAAAGCAAAATTTACAAATAAAAGTTGCAAAATTGTGAAGTTTTTACATTGATCTTTTGCTAATGCAATTAGCAGTATGTTTTGCATGTATGACTTAATAAATCCTTGAATCACACGTGGTGCTGTTTGAATTCTGTGCAAGCGTTCCCTTTCTGCCACAGCCTGGCCCTGCTCTGTCCTGGTTTGTGGCCCTGGCTCCTGGGGGACCCCAGTACCCCCAGAGCAGCCCCCCTGATCCCTGTGCCAAGAGGCATCCCCAGGGGGCTGACTCACCCTCTGCCCGGCATCGAGCACCCAAACAGCTAAAAGCAGAGCAGCAGCAGACCTGAACAGAGTGAGGCAGTGTCTTACACTGCACTTTATTTTGTCTCTGTATAAAGTATCACAGCAAGAACATTCACACAGTTGTTACTTTACTTATTTCTATCATTTTTTTTTAATAAGAAATGCTGCTGAGCCTTAAAAAAAGAGTTTAAATAGTTGCACACCAGAACCATGGACTCCACTGTTTTAAAATAAGTACAACTGGTTATACATATTTTGGCAGAACTGGATCAGTGCTCTCGGTGCTTGGAGCTAGAGCTGGTGACTCAAACGATGCCAGGGCATGAACAATATATATATATTTTTTCTCATTGAGTAGTTATAGTATTAGTTTAAAATCAATAAAAGTAGTCACATGGAAAATACAGGTAGATTAGAGAGTATTGCACATGTATATCCAAGCAGCATTTAACCACAACACCCTCCCTCCCCTGGAAACTACCACACTCCATAAGAAAAATAGTGCAATCAATCGATCAATCAGCGCTGCCTGCTCAAAGGCTTCTGCGGCTGCGGCCCCTCCAGGTACCCACCTCTCTCTCGCACAGCTTGCCCGGGGGCGCCCAGACGATGGTGTGAGGTGACCCTGACACAGACCCAGCTTTTCCTGCCTGCACTCTGGCAGCTCTGAGCTGTTGTCACCCACTCCCTTTGGTCACTTACTCAGCTGCCACCGCGGCTCCTGCACCAGCTCCACAGAATCGGCTACAACTTGTCAAACGTTGCCATTTTTGTAAAAGCTCAGCCTTTGGCATAACAGCAGCCTGTGCTTTAACCAGCACGGCATCACGCGAGGGCGCTGCCAAGGCAAGGGCATGGGGACCCTTGTTTATTTTATGCAGTGTGAGGAAAGTACTGAAATCCACTCGGGTATGAAAGTGGAACGGGTCCTGAATACTTGAAACCAATAAAAAAACATTACCAACCACACCCCACCCCTCCTTTCCCAGCTGTGGCTAGACCATGTTGGTGGTATAGTCTCCTGTTTGACAAGAAATACACGATCCCTGTTCCTGAGACAAACTGTTGAGCGCTTTGAGCACAACATCTGGCATGTGATCTGTGATCATCTTGGGACTGATCAAAATGCTGCTGAAGACGCTTTCGTTTGACCATCTTGCTGCATATTTAATATCTGAAGAGCACAACCTAAAAAACACAAACACACCACAAATAAAAGGGCTGAAGTGGTGCCCAAAGCCAAGGCTGGAACAGCCCGGTGCTCTCTGCCCTCGCCAAGGGAGCAGCTGGAACCTTCTCAGTGCGGGACGGCTGCTCCCAAAGAGTGACAGTTTTGACCTTTGTGGAACAGCTGGAAAGCTGCCTTTCCCTGTCCCCAAAGGCAGAACTCTACAGCAAATGGCTCTGTGCCACCACGGTGAGAAGCCACCAACTAATCCTGCTCACCCAGAGGGGCTGCGGGCTGAGTGGAGGGGGAGGAGGGTTCCAGCACAGCCCAGTCACACCATTAGCGTCACATTCAGGCACTCTGTCACAGTGGTGTCCACAGGTGACTTGACACTAGCTCTAATGCCGCACATCTTATGTGCTTAGGATTTTATTTTTCAGTGGTACGCGATGGAGACTCTTTTGCTCTAGTTCAGTTAAGGAAAAAAAAGAAAACCCGCACACGGTTAACTGCTGCGCTGTGGAGTAAATGAAGGAAGAGAAATTAACTCACTTAAGGAAGGAAGAGCAGGCATCAATAAAACCTGCCAGGTCACAGGTGTTTAAGCATCTAACTTGTACAACTTTAGAGATGTGAAGCTTAAATAAAATACTAATCTACTGCACGGGAGGAAAAGAGGTGGATTTCTTCTTCAGCCCTTTTCTTCCATCTGTAACTTACAGATTTCTTTTTAATTCTGTAAGATGGTCTTATGCAAGTTACAGATGCTCTAACTTCTGCTTCACAAGCAGAGCTAGTAACATGTACTTTGAAAACAAGAAGCAGCTTTAAGTAGATTTTAGGAAAGGAAGACAGTGGTATTCTTGATTCTCCTTACCTCCTAGAGCTGGATTCTTCTACAATATGGATAATCTTTCCAGGAAGATAGAGGTGAGGATACTGAGGTGGTGAATTTAAGTGTGATTCGTCCTCAAGGGCATTGTATGAAGGTGAGCGATGAACCATTAAACTCTCCTCAGCCAGGAGGGGCTGGGTGAGGGCGTCTTTGCTTCTGCCATCCAGTTCTGTGGGGAAGTTATCTGGATCACCTCCAAATACTTCGTACCAACATCCATGCAGCAAAATCTGGTACTGAATTTGGGAAGAGAAATAGTCAAAGTAAGGTTTGGCATCTTTTCAAGTAACTGATTCTAGTGGTGTGCTTGCATGCACATCATCTGAAACTACAATTAAAAGATTAAAAATGACTGTATTGCACATAGTCCGTAAAATCTTACCAACTCTTCCCCACAGTAATACCTATTTCACCGATACCTAACCCAAGTCACTTGTAATACTACAGGAAACATTACAATCTGTAACTGCTGAATTACTCTGTGTGGAACCTGAAAGGAGGGTGTAGCAAGGTGGGGGGGGGAGTTGGTCTATTTTCCCAAGGAAGGCAGTGGGACAAGAAGAAACAGCCTTGAGTTGTGCCAGGGGAGGTTTAGGATGGATAGTAGGAAACTTTCTTCCCCCAAAGGCTTGTGAAGCCTTGGCAAAGGCTGCCCAGGGCAGTGGTGGAGTCGCCATCCCTGGAGAGATTTAAAAGCCAGGCAGATGCGGTGCTGAAGGACATGGGTCAGTGGTGGGCTTGGCAGTGTTGGGTTAATGGTTGGACTCGATGATCTTAAAGGTATCTTCCAACCAATATGATTTTATGGTTCTATGCTTCTGTTCTGCAGATTTAAGTTTTCTTGCACCTGTAGCTTCTAACTTTCTATACTACACACCCAGGCCCTCTACGTGACTCCTCATCCAGGGTGAAAGCAGCAGATTTAGCTGTAGGTGTTCAGAAATGGCGGTTTCGATCTTTAAGCCACTCCTCTATATACCTCCAGGACCATTTTGCCCAACACCACACTGTTCCAGCACTTTCAAAACTGTTTCTCACTAACAATAAAAAGAGGTGAGTAATGAGTACCGTAACAGAGAAATATTTGCTTTCCAAATGATTTCTGAAGGTAAAATTTCTATAAAACCATAATAAATAAACTAATTTGTTTACTTACCAATACTAAATGGTTATTAAAGTAAGTAATGTCACTGATTTTTCATCATATTAGCTGATTTGCTTTGGGTTTGGGTTTTTTCCCCTCTTTCTTTACTTTTTTTAATAGTTTCCTTTATCAGCAAAACTAGCAAACGTCATTTCAGGTCTCGGATGCTGAGCACGGACACCTTCCAGGTCTTGTTGAATCTTCATTTCCAACAAGACAGGATAAGAGCCTATCACAAGTGTTGCTGAACTGAAAACAAACACTTTTGTTCCAAAGCACAACTGTAACTCTCATCATTCAGATCAAAATACACACACTGACTGTCACTTCATCAAAGCTGGGCCTTAACCCAGTTAACAATCCCACTAACTTTTAACCAGGGGCTGCATTCCCTTACCTTGGGTCTGTTGCAGTTTGCCACAATTCTTACTATTCTCCTCTTTAAATCCTCCATGTTGGGCATACTTAACCTGTTTAAACACATAGAACAAAGTAAATAAAAGCCTCCCATTCTCTGCAATCTAACACATCTCTGAAAGAAGAGTTAAAAAATATTTCCCTCTCACCTTGCAACAAGGTCCTTTCCAACAATGACTGAAACAATGAAGTGCTTGGTGTAATCTGCAAGGGATTTGCTTAAGGAAGAAAAAAAAAAAAAAAAGACATCCTTTAGATACACTGAAGAGACAGGCACACTTTAGCAGTAGGTGTAGGTGTAGGTGTCAAACAGGCCAACCTAGAGTAGTCAGATGAGCATTTTATTTCCAAAACTCTGATTATACTATCTGACAGAATTCACTAGATATATTTAATTCCTTAATATTCCCCCAAGAACTCAACTGTAACTCGAGATGAAGCAAATCTAATTCTAGTGGAGAATATATAAGCAAACTCTTAACACAGTCATTCCCAGAGTTATCACCCATTGTATTTGTCAACTACCTTGAAGATTTTTACATCTTAGACACAGAACCAAATAACAGAAGTCTCATATTTACCTTAAAAGTCCTCCTGGAGGGGAAAAGGCGTAACATCTTAATGTTGGGAAAGAGTTCCTGAGCATGATTGCCAATATAGATGCTGTTCCACCACCCAAACTGTGACCAACTATCACCAGTTTATATTCCTAGACAGAAAAAGAAAACCAAAATACCTTCACACACACACACACAAAAAGCTTTGTGCAATTTTGCTGGCAAACCGAATTATTTGGTAGGTAACTTACTGGAGCAATTGTGAAAGCCTGGTTTAAAATTCCATCATTTATGAGCTTTCGATAGATGTAATTTGCAGCTTGAGTTATTCCCTACAAGACAGCATTTAAAGTTAGAAGAGAAGGGTACATCTAGACTGAAATGTGATATCACTACACTTTATGCACAACACCATCACAGAACAACTTCCTTTTGGCAAAGCTGGTCTTCCCTTTTAGTACGCTCCTGACAGAGGCCTAATTATAACCAAATGCTCTGGTCTTGTACGTAACGGTTAAGAAGTTTTTGGAATATTTAGTAAGGACATAAAGTCTGACAAGAGGTTTACAAATTCTACCTTGCAGTTCCCGAGGCTGTTGCATCAAATACTGCCAAGTCACTGAAATGATTTGTGCAATCCATCTCACAGGAATTCTCTTTAACTAAGGGATCCCAGGTGTTTACAGTTTTGCACTTTTCTTACTGCTGAGATGATTTATAGGTAGCCACAGACTGCACACACCTTATGCACAAAGCCATTCTCCAAAACATCTTCCAGTGTCAGGTCTTCACAATCTGCTGACAGGTCCGTAAGAATGTCCTATAAACAAACCAGCTTCAGTCACACCTCTCTGTTGAGCCTCATGGCTCGTGCTCTGCTGCTCAACATCATCACAAGACATCAACGAGCTGCCTTCCCAGTGCGTAAGCAGCAACCTACCACCCAGGCAAATACACAGAGCAATCACAATTCTGATTTCAGCAGCTGTTTCCAAGCTGCACACACACACATCACAGCGACAAGGGATTACCACTACCAACCCTCCACACTCTCCTCCGCTGGCACAGGGAACATTACCCACCCAAGGGCAGCGGGGCTACAATTTAAGCCTGGAAGTCTCATACCTGTGAGAAAGTTATTTTTACATGTGCCAGAGTAACACAATTTCCTCTAGATACCAGGAGTTCACATATTTCTATAAAGCTAATTATCAGATTATCTATAAATTATCTATAAAGCTAAATATCAGATGGATGATACCTCAAAAGACAAGGTTCCTCTCACTGCAACCACAATGGCTTCTTTTTTGTGATCCAAAGCAACGAAAAACGGAATCTCATAGATCTGGAAGGGAAAACTGTAATCAGTAAAGACACCAATTATTTTATAAGAGTAAAAATTTGTTCCCACCTTCTGACAGCTCTCTTATTGAGCTCTCTATTGTACTATGGAAAGGAGCTGAAGTATTTCCTTATCAAGTTACGGTAAGTGCCTTTTTTTCAATACTGAGGCAGATTTATGTCTATGGCTTTTGTGGCTGTTCCTTTAGATTAGGGGAAAAAAAAAACCCAAACCAACCAGAACTGCATGTTTCAAGGCCTGTTTTCATTTGGCTTTGCATCTTGCACTTTATAAATGTGAAGGCAAACTAGAAAGTTCACCCCTTGCTTTCACTGAATTAATCGCTAGATTTTTTTTGCTGAATGCTTGCCCAGATTGTTTACCTTGTTATGAAAACTGATGTGAATGAAGTCTCTGTACTGCAGTCCTGTTATTTTCAGGATGGATCCAAAGTGAAAGTTATGACGATCACTGCCAGTTACATCTGAATCTGTTGGTCTATTTCTGCAACTAACAAATACAGAGTCATGTTCCACTTTTTAGGTTTCCTTTCAAGGAATCAAACTCAGTTATATTTGCAGAAGGATTTCTGCCAGGAATCAAAAGCTGTTTGGATTTTTTCCTTTTTTCTTTGCAGTAGCACCAGTAGTCTGACAAAGATGTTACCTCTGCCCACAAACCAGTTTTTTCCTGAGCAGCATAAGAGGCATTTTCAGTTCAAGGACTGGCAAAGACACTATTGCTACAGGACTATCAGCAAAGCAAACAATGCAGTAAGAAAAGAATTTTTAAGACTACAGGCCAATTACAGAAAATACAAGCAAAAAGGAAATTAAAACCCAAGTTCTGCACAGCAGGCTTACTTCATGTTTCATCTGTTGTATTGTGCGATTTTTTTTTCCAAATAATTTATGTTACAGTAAGTTATATTTCATGTTACTAATTAAGTTAATCATGGTTACAATCACAAGTGTCAGTGGTCACATAAATATACAGTAATTCTACACAGTGGACACAGAATTCTACAATTCCATACTGACTGTAAACATTTTTTTGAGTAAAGGGCGCAAAGGCAATAAAATAGAGGCTGGAGGGACAGGAAACCTGCTAATTCCTTTAAGATAGGGAAAAGTATTGATACACTTTTATTTCTTTACATACATATGTGTCCAAAAGGCAGCTCTAAAAAGCCTCATTTTAAAACATTTGGTTTAATTCCAATTCTTCCTTTGTGATTTTATTTAAATGAATTTTATTTCTGTCAATCACAAACTTTAAAGAAAAAAGCCAACCTGTTTCTGAGAGTGGAAAGACATTGGAATAAAAAAAGGAAGCTTCATGTCTTTAAGCTCTTGATCAAACCTACCAGTCACCATTGAGCTTACAGAGAGCAGTAAATGGGTTGGTGTATATGTAGTAGGGCCAGCCATAAGCAGCTGCAGCAAACAGCATGTAGTGAGCAGCATTCTCCAGTTCAACATCCAAATCATCTGTCTGAAAGGACACAGAGAAAGAAAAGGAAGGAGAGAGAGGAAAAAAGGTGTGTTAGGCAGCCCCAGAAAAAAACCTGAACACAGAAAATCAAAGCATGATGAAATACGTACTATCCAAAAAGAAAACCTCGAGGTCTAAGAGGAACTAAAAATAGGCACTCATATTCCAGGAAAAAGCCTGTGTTTATTTACATAGCTACACAGTTCAAGAATCTTAAAAAGCTCTCATTAGATCATTTTCTTCCAATACTTCCACACTGATTAGCTCCATACCAAAGTAACTTTCACTCCAAATACTTTACTGAAGGACACCAAAGGAACAGCTGCAGAGCCTGTAGCAGATCTCTCTGGCAAAGACTTTTAAAGCCTGACCCCGCTGTATTAGTTGGATCCAAAAGGAAGCTGATAGAAAGGCATTGGTTGAATGCATTTATATACTTCCATGAAACACAGACCAAAAGAAGGTAAACTAATTTGCCAAGACATTTTACCAAAGAATACTATCAAAGATCAATTAGCAAACTGTAACCCATCGTCTGCAAGCATTTAAAAGATGCTGGTTTTGTTTCTTACCTTATCTGGATATTTGCAGCAGACGTAATTTAAACAGACCACAATACTAGCTTTTCAGTTCTATGCAAACAGTACTAAATATAAATTTTCTTTCTGTTCTCTTTCTCTCACAGCTCCTCAACAATGTTCAAATGTCCTAAATAGTTCCTTTTTGTACCTAATTCCCCATTCATATATACTCTGCTTATGCAAAAGCAGACAAATGTTTTGACTGAAAACTCATCAAGATGTTTTCACTTATTAGTAATTTAAATTGTTGTGAATTTTTCTAACAGTATTTGTTTAAAAAAAAAAGAAAATCACAAAAACCCCCACCCTTGCACAAAGAACTGCATTTCAATTTGATCCGGCACCACCTCCTATACTGACTGCAGCAGAGGCTGCAAGAATCCCATCTTACCACAAGAGACGACGGAGAGTGACACAGGACTTCTTCAGGCTCTTTCAGGCAGCTTTCCATTTTATCTTGCTCCTGATGGAGCAGAGTCAAACCAGCTGCTATGTCACTTGGCACCAGATCAGTGTCCTGTACAAAGAAATGAAAGAGCACTTAAAACCATCCCACACCTCAACATGGCAAAATTATCTCGTAAGACAATGCACACGGAATTATTTTTCAGTTTATACAAATACATTTCACTCAGAGAGAATGTGTGTTGCAAAACAGGGCACAGCAGCATCTAACCTCCCTCCCCCTCTGTACATATTTGAGTGTTTTCTTCAATAATACTGGTGACAATTCTACACATGAATTTCATCACTTGACAGAAGACTCAAAAGAGCATCAGCCATGTAGTATTGTCAGCCATCCCAAATAACGATCCAGACGGTACTGATCAGCATTCTACACCACTATGCAAAAAGTCCTCTACACTGAAAACAACTAAGAAGGATTTTACAGAGGAGAAGGCTGAAGGGTGTTTATTCAGCTCTCTGGGGCAGTCGTCTCTCCACGCGACTGACACCCTTTGCCCTACAAACCACCACGCAGGCTGCAGCTATACATCAGCATGTCCAAATACCACCTCATCAACAACAAGTAATAATTTTGAAATCATGAACAGATTCCAGAGTCGACACTGAACTACAACTGCCCAAGCAACAGGCAACATACATTTGAGCTACATCAATGCTATGCAGACTCCAATTTGGCAGATGCTCTTTGTTTCCAAAACCAGCAGCACAAAGTGTGCCCGTACACATTTTGGCCTGGTTCGTGCTCACAAGGGGCTCAGGACAGAACTGCCTGAACATACTGCGGGACTCAGCTGTTAATAGTCAGAAAGCGGTCCGAATCTTTGCTCTGGGTATGACTCCTTACTCAGCAGCAGCAGGAAAAATGCCTGAATCCTCACATATTGAGGAAAAGAAACACAGCCTTGTTCTCCTGAGTAGATACTTAAAAAGAAAGAATACTGCTTTCTCACACCCTTCACGCTTACGAAAGGAGAGAAACCTTTGTTAAAGGGAGGGAAGAATCAGTGTTGTAGATCTCGTATGAGAATCACTTTTCATTTTGAAATTGGGATATTCAAAACCTGGTTTCCAGGCACAGGGCACCGGGGAGCTCTGGATGAACAAAGGTACATGTGTGTTGCAACATCTGCAAATTCAGAGTTAGTCAGAACAGAACACAGAAAAGGCTTTCCATCTTACTGAAAAGTAGGCGCGGAAAAGCTCTGCAATACTTGTGAAAGCCACTCGATGGTCGTCATCTTGCACAATACAACAACAGAGCAACCGGATTCTTTTTTCCCAGACTCTGGTGGCAGTGTTCTTCACATTATACAGCAGCTGCCCTGACTGACTGCTTTCCAGGTTCCGATTTACACTATCGGTGAGGTAAAATGTCTTTTTGCCCCCAAGTGGATCAAAAACGATTACAACTCCAATCACAGTAAAGATGATGATAACCCAGCTGCAAAACAGAAGGAAGTGGGATAAAAGGCCCGTGAAACCAAATACTTCTGACAAATATGGAAGAAAACACAACCACAGATCTTGACAGACAGAAACCGCAGGTATGAAATACTGTAGGAACACCATCTGTTACTGTCTCAAGGTGCATGCTTTGTTATCAGCTCATTTCACAGGGGGCACAAACTCAGTATCACAGCCCTGTGCTTCAGAAATATCAACCCAGAGGTGCAAAGGCTTAATTTTTCACTACCAGTTAAGGGATCTAGTTACTACCCTCTCCACATTTATCCATTTTCTACATTCCCATCTATCCCTCTTTCTGATCTTCACCTCTTTTCCTTCACTCTAGTGTGTGTTCTCTCAAGGCAAGTAGCTCAAGCTTCTTTAGGGAAAGACACAAACACATTCTAGCTGTCTAGATTTTAAAATTCTACTTTCATAATGAAAACCCTTCTGTGAGAAACCAGAATAATTTATAAGAAACACCAAAATCTCCAACTGCTGGAAAAGTCTTCAATAAACACATACAAATTCCATGTAAACAGTATTTCCAAGTACACCATCAAGCTTAGACTTGGGGGAAGGCACCCTTACCTTGCAATAACTGTCCCGATGACAACATTTATCACAGTCTTCTCACAGCGCACGCTGCCGTCTGACACCCACACAGCTCCTACCACAGCCCAGATGAATTCAGGCAAATAGAGAAGAAGGCGAGTATAAAGTAACTTGGGAAGTGATTTTCTTGGGCCTGGATTAGAAATTGTTCCTGAAATTACAGGGCAGATTGAAAACAAGAACCGTATATGAATGTCTTAAGCACATAAAATCCTACCCAGATACATGAACTTTCTGAGCTCTACAGAAAGTAAAAAACTTAACTGAAACTATCGTGTTTTTATACTAATGAAAGCTGTCACTGAAGCTGAGAAAAGAAAAACCCCAGTGAGTTTACAGCTGTGATCTGAGAATCTGCTCTAGTAATACCCAGAGTCCCTCTCCGGTCAGAGACAGTTCTGCAGTGAACCTGGGGCAGCAGAACTCACCCAAAGCACCATGCCAGAGTGCTGGCTCACCTACAGCTCCTTGTGACTTGAGGTACCTGCTGTTATTGTTACTCTATGTAGCTTTTAGCTGGCTGAATATTTCACTTTTAGATGCTACTTTGCTGGGCTACCATGAAGTTCTGTATACCGAGTCACTAAATAATAAATTCATTCACATTTTTAGACAAAAGTAGGACACTTATCAGGACAAATACTTCTCAGCCTACTTTCTGTATTGTTACCTTACTAATAACCTCTTTCTTTTAGCACTCTTAAGCAATAAAACAGGGGAACAATTTTTGGCCAGCTCAGGTCCTTAAACCAGCTTGTTGAACACAGGGTAATAAGGTGGCGAGACAGGATAATTTGAAAAGGCTTAAAACACTGCAGAACAAAAACAACTTTGGGAACAATTTTCCAGTTGTAAAGCTGGGGTTCACATCCAGTGCCAAAGCTGTTTAAAAAGCCCTTGATCCAACCAAAGAGGTTGCTTATTCCCACTGCCAGGTTGCAGCCAGTAGAGCAGCTCACACAGACAAAATCAGATGGAATCGCAGTTCCTGAAAAGCACTGCTCACCTCTCCCAGCACCACAACCCCATGCACAAGTCCTCCAGGCAGGTTTGCCACTGGCATCACTAACGCCCACGTCAGCGCAGTGCAAGAACCACTGCTCCAAACCCACACGTTATAACCATAGTCCAAGACATCTCACCATTCATTTCCTTGGAAATGAAGCCTCAGAATTCTTCTGTTTCTCAGTTATAATCGCCTTGCAGCTGTACTTTTATACCAAACAAGACTCTTTTCTCTCTGCTATTTACAGTTATATCTCTCACCTCCTCAACTTTGATATAAATAGCATAATTTGGCTAATCTTCCTTTGCCTCCTCTGGGAACTGTAGGAAAACCAGTGGTTAGATTCAAGGCCACGATTATCATCCACATCTTGTCTCTGTTGATACTTTCTCTTCGTGCACTTTATTCTTCTTTCCACTTAAATAATTTAATTACTTTTCTATTTACACAGTATTGACAGAATCAATATATTAGAAATTGCAGGGTCTCACCTATTACTCCAGAGACCACACACATATTTCCAATTAATCTTTCTAGTATTACTTTGATAATGAGGTGTCTCACCAGGAAAAAAAGCTTTCCTGGCATTTTTTAACCCCAAATGAAGCATTTCTACAAATGACTATAAGTTGCACTGGGGTCCTTACTTCTGTTTAGCCATTCCCTTCAAGCGGTAAGTCCTGTTCTATCTAATAATACTTAATGCATCAGTTTAACCATGACATTTACATGGATCAAGTTCCTATGCGTTTGTTTTCTCCCAAGCAACCCACTGCACCTAATAAACTTTTGCAAGATATGACTCAACCTATCTATGCAAGGGGGAGCTAACATGATACTTCTGATGACAAGCTGCTTTTGGATAAACTCCCCTAAATTCCTGTCAAAAAGGTTGAGCAGTGTTCCATTCCAGGTCGGGTATTGATGGTGAACGGAGAGGAAGTTTTCAAGATGTTTTGATGGCAATGAACTTCACACCACTAGCTGCACTAAGCTGCTGTGTCCATTTATTATTTTAGATTCCTGACTAACAGAGGTAATACTATTACAGCAAATACATTAATGCTGACAAACCATTTCTCAAGTCTGACTACCATTAAAGTACTTGATTTTTTGTTTGCATTGTTGGTTTTTTGGGTTTTTTTAATGTCAGATGCGGGTTAAAAACCATATATATTACAATTAATAATATTAACTAAAGCAATCTTACATTAAATACAAAATATCAGCTTACCTTGCATACTGACATACACAAGAGCAGATAACGCACATATTATGGCAGCCAGGAGAACCAGGAGCACAAGCAGATAGCTGTGCAGTAATCCTCCCCCGGGACAGTTAAATTGCCCCTTGTGGACCGTGTAAAGAGCCAGAATCCCCATCCACCTACGGGAGAGCGACATAACAGAGGCTGTAGCTGGAAGGGAAGAAGACTGCATCACCCGATGGACAGTCCTCATCGTAAGGGAAGCATTGCACAAAGGTTAATAGAGAGGGAGCTGTCATATGAGGAATTTGTCACAGTGAAATGCCCACGCGAACGCTCTTGCGGAGCACCGCAAGCCGTCCTCAGCCCCGCTCGTCCCACAGACCCTACCTAGCCCGGGCGGAGACCAGCACACAAGTCTGTGTTCGCCCCCCAGTAACGGAGCCTCAGCTGCCCCATTCCCCAACTGGACACACCGCGGCCCGGCACGCCCCGCCTCAGTCTCGGAGCCCGGGCCCGGCCCGCCTCCCAGGCAGCACTCGCCACCTGCTTCGGAGCGGACCCCGCGGCCGGCCCGGGCCAGCGAATGCCCGCGCCGCGGAGTAACGGCCAGGTGTGCCGCCTCACCACACCAGCCGGACCAGGAGCTCGAAGGCCCCGGGGAGAACGAAGTCGTCGCTGCCGATGGCCCAGCGCCTGCCAAACACCACCAGGCCCGGCATCCTGCGGGCCGCGCCGCCCCCTCTCCCTCGGGGGCGCCGGGCCCGGCCCCTCGCCCGCGCCCGTCGCTATAGGCCGCACCGCCCCCGGGGGGAAGGCCGCGCGTCACGGGAGCGCAACGTCATGACGCACCACGTGTCGCCCCAAGCCCTTCCCCCGCCTTGGGCCTTCCCGCCGTGGCGGGGGCCTTTCACGCATGCACATGCGCGGCGGCCGCAGAGAAAGTCCCCGCACGCAGAGCGGGCCGCAGCCTAGGCCCCTTAAAGGGCTAGTGCACCAAATCCGCACCCGCCCGGGCCGGAGAGCGCGCGCTCTCAGAACCCGCAAAATGAAGCCACCGCGGCTTCATCCGGTGATAACGCCTTCAAAAGTTCACATTTCAATAGAGCAAACTGACATGAAGCCAAGTCGTCCCAGTCACAGCTTTTCACCCACTCTAAAGCTAACAGAAAATTTCAGTTCAGGAATAAAACACTCAACATTTTCACCATTTCATAAAGTGTTTATTGAGGATGGCAACACAGGATAAATCATGCAACAGCTCAGTAAAAAAAGGGAATCATTTAAAGGATAAAGAATGGTAACTGGTGCTGCTGATTTTGAAAAGTTTGTTAAAAAAAAAAAAAAAATCAATTCTCCAAAAGTGACATCAAAACCCACTTGAAGCTGAACATGGAAACTGCTTATAAAGCATTAAAAGAAAATGTAGTTACTGTTTAAAATGATCACCTACAGATTGCTCTAGCCAAGGTGTAAGCCCCGTGCCCGTGGCACCAGGGCCCTACGTCTGGGAGGGTCACCCCCTCTTCCCCAGCAAGGGGATGTCACAAAGGCCACCCCACTGCCTGACCCACTACCAGGCTCTCCTCTCATCAGGGTGACCCCCCCACACGTGACAGGGCAGCAAAGGGGCCCGTCCTCCCTGCCCCCGGCCAGCAGTTCCCTCCAGAAGGGGAACAACCACAGAGGGTGACTGATCCCCTTCCGGCACCAGCACCTGTCTCCCAGGGGAGCACCACGTCAGCAGATGGCACGCAGACTGGGCACCAGCACCTCACCACAAACACCCATGGTTTCAGATTTAGAGTTGACATATATTCACCTTTTGGAAAAAAATAAATACAGTGGAATGAAAAATTGAATCAAAGGGAAAGAACAGATGACTACCATCCATCAAGGATGCACAAATCTGTGCACTGAAAAAAAAAAAGAAAAAAAATAATCAGTCATTTCAAAGAAATTCTTGAAAATTAAAAAAAAAAAAAAAGGTTTGCACTTGTTCCTGGTCATAAACAATCTCACAAAAATCTCACTTTTGGAACTATTCCAATTGAAACCATACACTGAATTTATCAATACAGTATAAGTTTCTTTATGTAAAAAATCTTTATACATAGTAATAAAAAAGATAAAGGCAAGATGCATCAAACAGAAATCTGCTGGTTGTTTTTCCTCCGTTCTTACAGAGCCGATGATGACTACCTGCACTATAAAGAGCTGTGTTTCTGACTTTCTGTCTCAAGCATCTTCGCCTTTGCTTGTGATAAGGATTGTTCTGTCCAAGCATCCAAAAGGACAGATGCTGGTGATGGTTTTTTGGCACTTATGCTGGCAAACTGAGCTTCTTTCCCTTGAGTACTGTAAGGAAAAGTAGGAAAGGAAAGGGTTAGCAGAGCAAAGATGTGCTCTAGGAGAAGCACACACTGTTGAAGCTTCAAAGGAACCAAACCCCATCCCACAGAGTCAGTGGGTGCACTGCAGACAGCCCTCCCAAGCTTGCCTCTCTCTCCAATACATACCGGTAAAACTATGATGAATTAACAACTATTCAAATCCTGCCCTCTCGTGGCACCCTGGAATTCTCACTTTTCAATCCTCAGGACATACCAGCCTATGACTGCAGTTTCTTAAGAGTTAATACTGCAACAGCCCAGCCCCCTATAGCTTTGTAGCTACATGATGAAAGCTGGAATGTGAACAAGGGCAGAATTACTGCCACACCAAGCAGAAATAACTGCTTCTACACTTCTACACTTAGCATAAGTATCATCCAGAATCCTTTGGACTCTTAAGGTAATTGGAATACTGAGATATGTGTCTGTAAGGTAAGTGTGGAATCTGCATAAAATTGTATATTGTCAGGAGAAGCATGAGGATCATGCTTAGCTATAGAAGACAACAACATGTATTTAGCCGTATTTTAAATTTATCAATTAAGTTCATCAGACCATTTATTCATTTATATTCTACCCATAATCAAAACAATCCTCAGAAGCACCCCACTAGCAGAAAGCCTACTTGATAAATCTCTCAAGAAGATTTCAGTGATGATTTGCACACAGAATTAACAACCACGAACGTGCCAGCCAATTGCTACATTCCACAACCTGAAGCTGGAAGTTACTGCACTACTTACCTTTTGTAACATACAAATAGAAGAAGTCACAGTAAAGAACGGTCTGGACCACACCAGCAACAACAGCTATGAGGTCGAAAAATCCCTCAAAATAGTAGCGCCAAATCCAGTTGACTAAGTACAAGGCACGGTACAGACCCAAGAAGAAAAGATAGTGAGTAGTGATGGTCTCTGCTTCCCCAGTTTTGCTGATCATAAAGAGTTGAGGGAGAATAGCAACCGATTCAAGATAGATGGAGAAGGTCCACAGTATCTGAAAGGAAAAAAAACCCAACCCACAGATATATTCAACTGTCTTACTGATAGAAGAAAGAAGGTGTTTGACTTGGCTTGACTTTTCACTCTCTAACAATGTTATGAATACATACAGTATTTTGGCAAACTACCCTTGGTACAGGAAAAATTATGTGAAAGCTTCATAATCAACCACAGTACAGTATGAGGGAAAAACTCTCTTGGCAGACAACAGATTCCCAGACCAGCTCTCTAGTGATCTGGCAGGCACAGGTCTATTTGTGAAGAAACTTAAATGCATCCAACAATTCAGGCTTCACGGTACCACAAAATACAGTTTACAGAGCTGGTGCTATGAAAAGCTGCACAGAAGATGGAAGTCCTTTTCCCTCCATGTTCTTCCATCTTTTTTAATCTAAGGGTCTAAAGAATGAGTTAATACAGAGCAAAATTTAAAATAACGTCTCAAAGTGTTGCAATTAAAATGACTTTGTTCTCTACTAAAATAATTTAATGCCAATAAATATGAGAAGCAGCTCAATCAATTTAAGATAAGCATCTGAAGTGTTTGCTATTTCATGGGGGAAAATTACTTGTTTGAACTCTCCGTAGTTACATTTTTAACGTACCTTTTCTGATAGGAAGGAAAACATAGCTGCATTTCAAATACAGTGCAATTCATTCTAGTACTCTAGATCATTTGCGATTCTACAAAATTTAAGAAGTATTAGAATTCCTTTTGTTTTCACCAGGTGGCACCGACTATTCACAAACTGCATTCTGGGCCACTTCTTTAACAAGCATTACAAAAGGAAGAATACTTTTCAATTAATATAACCGTAAGAGTATACTGGGGAAAGATGGTAAGTGTTCTGCTTAACAAAATAATCAGTGTTGATAGTAAAGCTAGTCTCCTGAAGTGCCTTACATTTTTGCAGAAATCTACAATGTAAAGATGCATTAAGGAAACAAGATTAGCCTGAACCTTCCAAACAGGCATCCTACAAGCATTCCTCAATCAGCCTTAAAATGCTCATCTTTACGCTCTAAATAATTTTCAAGAAAAAAGTATAAGCTCTGGCCCGCCCTTAACTCACCTCCAGAGGAGAGAAGTCGTGGTTGACAAGAAACGAGAGCCCACCAACAGGAACTATCAGAAACTCCACTCTGAATGTATCATGGTTTCCATCATAGGTGGCCTTAAATTTCATGTAGATCAGATACACGGTGGCATACGAGCAAGCGATGTAGATAAGCTAAAGAGCAAGAAAAGAAACAACAAGAAAAACAGAACAACTCACAGAGGTTGCAGGATTAGATCAAACTCCCTGAAGAAGGGTATTCCCAGGCACTAAGAACAAGTGCTGGCTATTTCAGTTCTTTGAATTGTTTTGTTTACCTGCTCTTGCAGTTCAGGCTATGTGATGGTATTTAACTTTTCTCTGCAGAGTAAGTAACTCAAATCAAGTGACTTGGGGCTCCACTGGCTTTCTTGCTTTAAAAGCATCACCTTGCCTCTGGTTGCAGTGACTCTCCATAGTCTCCTTACAGACCCTGTCCTGAGCAGGCAGAACTAAGCAATACCCCTTCTGCTGCTGCAGGGGAAGTGCTGGCCCAAAACATTTACACTGAAAATGTGCATTTGCATACATGATAGCAAGGGTCTTTTTACATTTTACATTAATAACTTACTGAATAAACCAGACTCAGCCATTTAACGTATCACAAATAAGCTGACTTGATTTAGACCTGTAAATATCTCTAAAACCTGAAGGTTTCCAACTGGACAGCGTTCTCCACTAGCCAACAGCCATAAAACTAACAGACTGCTTGGAGCACTGAACCAGAACTCAGTTTCAATTTCAGTTGATGTGTAATGTTACCATTTCTAATTGTTATGGTAGACTTCATAGCTATTCCCAGTGGAATAGGCAAATAGCTTTATTTTACAGAGAAAACAGAATCAGAATGAATATGACTTTCTGAAGTTTAATCTGCCATCATCAGGACAGAGCTCACACTGTCCTGGTCACAACATAGTACAGTGGACTAGACAAATAGCTTAGCTTCTGCCTCAGTTTCATCACAAAGCTTAAATATTCCAAACTATTTATCACACTAAATATAGACTCTTTACAACTGAGAAGTAACAGATTTAAAACCCCATTGTTTCCAAATACTACTTATCACTAACAGCACTGCTCACAGTAAAAAAAATGCTACAAATACTGTATTAATGAGCTCAGCATCCAAAGACTTTACTAAAGTAGCCCCAGAGCTGACTGGAGAAAAAGGACCACAGGACGGGATATCGGATACAGGGAATCTGTGGTGTAAACTAATCGTAATTGGTACGGTCACAGAGGACACTAAGGAAGAGCAAACGAACCCCAACTCCTTATTAAATATTTCTTTAGGAGAATTGTCACGTGTTTTGGGACACTCAGAAGTTTTCATTTTTAAAGGTACCAAAATAAAAGAATGGTAGAAAAAAATGACTGCAGAGCACACCAGCAGAGATGCATCCAATTCTCAGATACAGTTTCTTTTTCATGATGCCTGTAAGATACGGAATGCTGCAAATCACAAAAATTCACCTGCAGGTCAGTTAAGAAATGCAGATAGTGCCAATCTGGGTATTTTGTATACATTCCTAAAACACAGAAGAAACCGATTTTCCTAAATATGTGATGACTACTGCCAGAAAAATACAGCAAGTTGGCACCTATAGTTTAATTAATATTCCTCTAAAAATACTGAATAAAATCCTAACTCTACAGAAATGAACACCAGCTTTTACTGCCAATTACAGCATTTTCCTCAGATTAGAAAGTTCATCTAGTTATGCTCTGGGTAAACTTATTTGTATAGTAGTACATGTTCTCTACAACTAACTGATGTTACAGACTCCTAAATATATACAGACAGAACAAGAAGCTGTGTTGGGACCCTCAAGCAGTTTTGTAACCTTTGAAACTGTACCAGAGGCTCCATTTTGCAAGTTAACATTGAATTTGAACAGAGGACCACTCCTTTGATCCTGGAAACACTCAGTTTGTATGAAGTTGAGTATCACAAGCATCATTTCCCACATTCACTCCTTTTCTGGGTAGGTGGGCTGCAGAACAGAGACATGGTCATGACCTTGAATCATAACCGATAAATAAGTAGCAAAAAACGTAGCAGCACCTTTAGTGCACTCAGAAATTAACATAGGAAAAAAGGTTGTGTTTCAAGAATATTTTATTAATCCACAGATCTTTATCTAGACTATTAATATTAAAACTTAAGCTTACGTTTGACTTGTTAGAAAACAACAGCATGAGTGGGCTTAAGATCTAAAATTTTATTTTACAGTATTAGTCTCCTAAATTTTCAGTATGTTTTGCATTATTGCCTATCTAGTCTTTCCTCTTGGCAAAGTTTCTCTGAACTGAAGCTGGCGAGCACCAAGAAAATCCAAGAACAAAGGAACTGGCTTTAAAAGGTGTCTGCTCTGGTGCGCTCTCCCAGTCTACCACTTTATTTTCTTGTACTCAGCACCAGAAATTGCAGGAATAAATAAAGAAATAACAGAAACAACTTTGGGTTCACTAACATTCAGTGGGTAAGTGAACAGGGTACAATCTCGTGTAAGCTACATTCCTAAAGCACACTCCTGTCAACTTTTAATCCGCCTCTGACCAGACACCAGTTACAATTCTGGCAACACATTTTGAATGCTAATTTACCTTGCAGTGGATAAAGAGACACTTACTTAAGCTCCAATGTTTCAATTGAGAAACACAATTAATTTGAACCATCTTTTCAAAAGCTTTTCTTTTCAATACCAAAATGGCATTTGTTCTAAATGTCAGTGTTCCCATACAAACCATTTTTAAAATTGCATGTGGAGTACAGAAAAAAAAGTCCATTTTTCACATTGTTTATAAAAGCCCATAAGTTCTTTATTAAAGAGCTTATTCTTTAATAACTGTATATTGGACTATTTAAAAAGGCTTTTATTGATGAAATTATGCACTCTGCATACAACATTACTAGCTTTTCTAACTCTGCAGTATACTCTACCTTCATAGATGTGTTATACAATGAAATGAATGAAGTGAAGAGGTCCAGATAACGGGTAGTGAAGACCAGTGCAAACAGAAGCTGGCTTTTCCCAGAAATACCTAAAGCAATAAAGGAAATAATTAATTATTCCAAAAGTAATGATGTGCTTTAAAACACTTGATGTCAAGGATGAGAAAGGATATATCCTTTATTTCTGAACAAGTTGATTACAAAATTAAGACAAAATCCAGACTTCTGAACTAAACTGTACAAAAATACCTCTAAGTTCATTTATGTCAGTAGTGTGGGTGTCAGCTGTACACCATTGCACTGGCAAAGGTGTTCACAAGATGCAGAAGTCACTCACAGCCGATAGCTCAGTGGTGATATTTTTGTCCATTACACTGTCTGTTCTGCATTATCACTGGGCACTATGCAGCAAGGCTACATTAGTTTTCAATTCTGAGTGCTGTCACATGCCTCCGCATGTTCTTTAGATGCTGAGTATCTGGAAAGGTACAAGGGCAATAGATACTACAGATCCAGTGATAATCAGGAAGTATACCAGCACCAATAACACAATTTTAAAGGAATAAATAATTTTTACAACGTAAGGCAGTTCATTTCAGAAACTTAAATGGCGACATGGTGGGAAAAGAAGAAAAATCAGTAAAAACCAGATGTTACTGTGCACTACAATAAAATAAAATAATAAAAAAGGAGAGAGAAGTGGGCTAAAACGAGAGAAATCTACATTGCATCTTCAAAGTAACAAGTAACTTTAGATTCTAGGCCAAACCCCCCAACATTAAAACATTTGTTTGTAGTTAACATCAGCCACTAGAGCAGAGTCAGAAGCATAAAAGTTCTGCACAATCAGTCACTAAAAGCTTCTGAAAACTGAGGTGAAGCATCACACCATAAGCATGATGTGGTGGTGTATCACAGCAGGAGAACCTACACTATGCCTATCTTGTTACTCCAATTATTCTTGTTTACAGGTATCCTGGGTGAAAATGCTTGAATCTGTTCAGTTATGCATGCAAATATTGTTCAAACACAAGAGGAAAACATATTCTGTAGGAGAGGGTTATGATGCATGGCTGAAAATCCTCATCCCTTTATACAGAGGTATTTCCAAGAAAGGCTTTTATTATTAGCACCATAAAGCAATTAGAAGAAAGGCTATGATTACTTAACTCCTTTTTCACTCTGGTGTAAGGAACACTGAATAAGCTGTCCCAGATGAAGGAACTTTATGTATAAAGAACAGAAATGGCTGTAACAGTAACAATTAAAAATTGGTTTTGTTTACAACTTGCGTATGTGAAATGTCTACCAGGTGAGCCTGCAGAACAACCCAACTGCCCATAAGCAATTGTAGCACAGGAAGCGCTTCAAAACCTACAGTTACACAGATGGTAAAACCATACAACAAAAGCTCTAAGTACAAAAAACTGAAACAAAATGAAAAATCCCCCCAAGCAACCTCTTTGTGTCCAACAAACCACTACCCCAAGTTTAGAAAAAACATTTGACGTTTCTTGAACCAGAACGATGTTGCCAAGACAGCTGAAGCAGCTCTCAGTAGCATCGGAGGTGCGCTGACATTACAGCTCCCGACAGAGCCCTGCTCTCCTGCTGATCAAACCTCCCAGCAAGAACAACGGCCTCGGGTCACAACCTACAGGACAGATAAATCCACCTGGACAGGCTGCAGCACAGCAGCACGATACAGCATATAGCTATGTTCAATTATTTAACATGCCATTTTCTTTTGGTAAGATACATTAATGATTGATAATGGCTATAAATTTGTACCCGGTTGTATTGTCACATAAATACAAGTAATATGCTGAATAAATTCCTCTAAGCCATTGCCAGCCTCACCTCCACCCCTAACCCAAAAGCTGTAATTTTTATTACGGCTTTCAGTATTTACACTGAATCTTGAATCTTCAAAATTGTCAAATGCTCCTGAAATGCATCCTAAAGCCAAGTTTAAACTAATTTTCAAGTTAAGTTGGCTAGACTCGGCAAAGTTCCAAGTTTAAACCAAATACCTATGGAGAGACCAGCAAACTGGGAGAAAGTGGGATCTATACTACTAGAAAAAAAATAAAAGGGGGGGAGGAAACAGGAAACACTCTGAATTTGATGCGTTCCAACACTTTCAGAAATACATCAATATACCTGCTACAGCACTAACCTCAGCTCATGGATGCTAACTGCAACATACCAAGATTACACTGTCTTATACTGGAGCTAAACAAACACATTTTTATTTCTTCTTCCCAAGCTCTGAGCTCAAATTTTGAAGAGTCAAACTTCTCATTTTCGTTTCATCCTCACACATGGGAAAACTTCAACTCCTGCACTCTAGTTTGGCTGAAAGCAGTAGCATTTTCACAGTCACGGAGGACAGAGAGCAGAAACTGCAGTACTTTCTCATTAACCTAATTTTGCTATTGTGAGTTGGGTGAAGAGCAATAGGCAGCAGCAGAGGTGTTTGGGCAGCCTGGCTGTGGAGCGCATATACTACTTGCTATGAACTGCGTACCGCAACCATAAAATCTACATGGAAGCTTCACAGAGTTTTTGAAGCATTTAATAAAGAAAGTAGTTTTGTTGGTACGAAGTCCACATCAGCCACAGAACCACAGCTTCTTTGGTTCTACTAACAGAATTCTGTTTCAATTAAAAAAATAAACCAACCTAAGTCTAAACACAAATTTGTCAACTGAGAAAGGCAAAATTTTCCTTCAAAGAGAGAGAATAAATTCCAAACCTACGCAAAGCAGCATTTTTTGAGAGCATACAGATAAACAGGCAGCAGCCTATAGTAAAGTACTAAAGTCTTCAACATAGCACATGATCTGGCCCATAGTAGACACATAAAATTTTGAAACAGCTACATTACCTAGCAACAGCATTACACATTTACTATCTACACTACTTCTTTTTAGATCATTCAGCATATAATTTGACAGCCTTGGAACTGCAGGTCACCTTTAACACTTGACAAATGACACTGAGAAAAACAAATCAATTTTCAGGCAGTAATTTCCAGTGCTAATAATCTAATTTGACTCGGAAGGGATTAGAAAATACAGTCTGAACATCAAAATGTTTGAAAGCACCGGACTCTTCAAGTCGCATTAAGTCAATGATGGAGGTACCTTCTACACTTTCCATGGCTCCTAGTTATTATTTTTGAGCTATTATTTGAGGTGGCAAACATTTTTCCAAATTCTAAATTTGGAAACTCAAATAACCAGTCATGCAAAATATTGTTTCTCTGCCATATCATGACTTGATATGCTTTCCTCTTGTTCTCTTTTTAACATACTGAATTGGGGGGGGGGGGGGGGGGGGGAACGGGGGGGGGGGGAGAGCATGAGGGGTGGGGCACAGTTTGTCAAACACCAAAAACACAGATTACTTCATAATGCAGATTATCCTAGCCTCACCTATTTTCCTCAATTAGAGAAAATCTTAGGAAAGAAAACGTGGAGCGATGTGTCTCAAAACCAGCAGGTTGCAGCAGAGGTACACGGCCATCTCCCTGTTTCCAGCTGCTTTTGCAAAGCTCTGGGCTCCTCCCGAACAAAGGCCTCAGACAGATGCAAGCAGAGGAGCAGAGTCGGCACCATGTGGTTTGCCAGCTCTTCACAGCCTACCCTTCAGCAACCAGTCAGGAGCCCTCACTTATTGTCTAGGCTTCTGCTGCTTCAGAAGTGCACTGCTAAAGCAGCAGCTCTTTCACCCACATTTCCTTAGTCACCAATAACCATGAGGCACAGTACGTTTATTTAATTTATAGATGCTCTAATATGCAATGTAAAGGAACACAGCCCAATAATAAAAGTCATTCACCAACTGCTCAACATTTACTGGTAAATATTTAGGCTATTGTTCTGTATGACTTTACAGATATATTTCACATGAATATATAGTTACTAAGTTTTTACTACTAGAAACCACAACCCTCAACAGCAAAGCACTACATGGAACAGGATAGAGCCCCTAAAATAAAATCCCATGCTCCTTTGAGCTGCTCTTCTCATTCTAGACAAGCTTGTTAGGCCTCAGACACTAACCTCATAGGAGTAACATGGATCTGGATTTACTCCTAAGAACTCTGTTTTTTGTGTCTTCCAGTTCCACCTGTTTCAGACAAACACATCCCTGTTCCATTTTTTTTACTCAGGAAAATGAATAAAGCAGACGTTTTCTATGGAAAGAGCCCATGCACATATCACAGAATCACAGAATCTTAGTGGCTGGAAGGGACCTTATGTTCATGTTTGGGGATGATGGCTAATTTGGTAAAAGTCGAGGTCCCTATGCAATATAGGTACATTTACTTTTCTGTGTTAGAGAAATAAGTACTAAAGATAATGATTGCTACAAGTCTTTCTTCTGAATAAATAGCTAGTGACAGAGATCCTCAATCACACCTGACTGAAGAAAAGCAACATCAGATCACTTTTCAAGCAGAAAGATGGGATGAGGTTACATTGCACTTTACTGTGTAAATAACCTCAAGTCCAAAGGTTATTTAAGAATCTCTTGGCTAAAACCTATTTGAATTTTAGCCTTGTATTAGAATTTCTCATTTTCCTTCCTTGACAAGAAGAGATATTTAGGTTTTTGATCATCAACTCTGTTGTTGTTTGTAATCTTAACTGCATTTCACAAGTTAGGCAGAGGACAACTCTACAGATGAGCTGGAGAAGGTCAGGCCCTTCCCTGCCAGACCCTGAGAGAATTCCTGATCCACTAGGGCTTGAGCCAGAAATGTGCATCAGGAAGGAGCTCTTGAGCTCCAATGACTTCAGAAACAGTATTTCCGTGCTACCACTTCATATGGACTGTGGAGTCATTTGCGTGAGCTTTTTTGTACAGTTAAGCTATTAATTCACCTTCTTTTTTTTTCTTTTGCACTATGAATGACTAGCAAAAAGTGACTTGACATTAAGAAATGCAGAACCTATACTTTCTCTTACCTGTAGCACAAATCTCTTCCATATCCTCATTTTCAGTCCTTTCAGGTTGCAACTTCAACTAATCCTTTATGCTCTTAACCAAGGACTTTACAGATACATCCGTTCAAGAATATTAACTCACTATTTGAATGATATTTTATGTCAACACATGGCAAACCGATTTCAAGAATAACCAGCCCTCTTTAATGAAGAAGCTCAACGAAGAGAAGGCAAAGTGAAACTCACAGTCAGACCCCAGTCCACAGCAAAAACATCACTTCCAGGGTTGGTAGCCTGATCCATGTTATACAATACTGAAATGTCCATTTTGGATTACTGCAACTCCTTGTTTTCTGAGAGACTGTTAGCTACGCTGCAGGTATAAGAACTGCTTGCAATTCCCTCCAGCCACCACACTGGAAGCAAAGAAGCAAACCACATCACAGGGAATCCGAGCAGACACGAAGAGAACACGGAGAGAAGAGCAGGCGCTGTTCTGCCGGAGGAGCCCGGGCCCCCCCCGCTGCCACGTCAGAGCGGGCCGTATAGCGACAGAACGCCTCTCTGCTCGCCCGGGGGCCGCTCCCCCACAGCCTCCACTGCAGTTGGCCACACAAACCATGGATCACCCTGTAGCCTCGCCTACGGCACGAATCCGTGCGATCCTCACGGCAGCGACCGGTGCGCGGGGTTCGGGGGGCCCGCCGGCCGCCGCTGCGCCCGCCCCGGAGCGGCACCGGCGCCACCGAGCGAGCAGGCGGGCGGCAGGGCGAGCTGCGCGGCCCGGGAGGGCGAGAGAATCAGCGCCGGCGTCGGGGAGGGGGCAGAGAGACCGCCCGCCCCGCCGGGGACATCCCCCCCGCCCCGCTCCATTCATTCACCCGACGCCGGGTGGTTGCATAAGGCGGGAGCGACCCTCCCGGGGACGGCCAAGCGCCGGTGCTCAGGGATTAAAGTACAAATAATGGCAACCGCTAAAGCTTTAACGGAATGGCAGCGCCCGCGACTGCCCCCCCATCCCAGTGGGCGGGATGCGGCTCCCCCTCCCTCCCCCCCCGCTCCCTACACCCTGG
>VXBJ01000989.1:1307956-1375018 GCA_013400055.1 Nycticryphes semicollaris
GGGACAAGTCCCCAGTAAGGCGGAAGATGTTCATGGCGGCAGAGGCAGCGGCGCAGCCTGGAGCCGGGAAGCGAAGATGGCGTAAGCTCAGCGGGCACCGAGCGACGTGGCCCAGGGACGTGGCCAGACAGCCACCACGCCCGCTGCACCCTGGGAAACGGGCGGGCGTGGCCCCGCCCCGCCCCCGCCCCGCCTCCCGCCGACGGGCCCTGCGTCCTGAGGCGGGGCCGGCTGAGCCGTGCGCTGTGGGGGGGGTGGGTCTGTGTCCCCGCTGGGCGCCGAGGATGGAAGACCTCGCTTCGGGCGCCGCAGGCCACAGTCCCTCTTTCGCTTTAAACTCCGCCGTTTTAGGTGGATAAATTGGAGGTTCTTTGCTAGCGGAGCGCAGGGCTGTGCAGTCAGGAGCGGCGGCTGNGGAACGGCCCGGCCTCCAGAACCAGGTCGAGCAGGCGACACCAAACAGCTATTGCCATGTTTGATGAAACGAGCAATTGACTTTGCTCACGTCTGGTAGCCCGAGAGAATATGCACCTCTGCCAAGCAGAAAACCTAGCGACTATTCCTGACCCCACTGAGGCTGTGCCTGCTGCCGCTGCGCCGCCGAGTCCCTGAGCCGGAGGAGGGCATCGCCCTGGTAGCCCTCACAGCAGGGTACCGTTCAGGGATGTGTCGCCCCTTAAGCAGTGCTCCAGCAGCTCTCCAGGGCTCTCTGTAAAACAGCAACAACTAAACCAGCAAAAAAGACAGCCAGGAATGGAATTCAATGACTCTGGAAAATTGGTAACAGTAATTTCCGCTGAACTCGATTTTTTTTATAGCATCACAGAAAGAGTAAGGTACTTCTTTAAAATTGTTTGGTTTATGTTATTATGTCTCCTGTTTGAGGATTTTACTATTACAGAATGATGTGCAAAACCATGTACAGTAAACTTCTCACAGCACTTACATACTGTTTGACAATTTATGAAGAAGGTCCTAACTGCAATCTTTCATTTTCTTGTTTAAAATGTAGTGTAAACATTGATATCTTTGGAGGGTTTACCTACTTCCTGAAAGGAAAGAGAACTGATTAGTACCTCCTATTGAGTTTATCTTTTTTAATAGGTACCCAAAATGTGTCAGATTTTATTTTCAGAGACTAGGAATCAAAGCCTGTCCTCTTGAATCAGTTTACCAGTACAGCAATACAACTCTGTGACAGACCCCATAGTATCTCTTCTCTAATCTTATTATACCCTAAGAGAAGAGGTTATATGTTACATTTGAAAAGTTTAATAGATTTGAACTCCAACAGACTAATTATTCTAAACAGATATGGAATAACTTTCAGCATCAAATAATATTTGATGTAATTACCAGTAAGTTGCCTACTTGAAGACACATGTTAGGAACCCAAATCCAGTAGCTGGAGAATTTGTACTGAAGATGATGGTGTTTGACAGAACTCTCCAGGTCCGTGGTGCAGCCGACCACGGTGGGGGCAAACGTGCAGCTGTGCAAGTACAACCCCTGTGGTTGCAGTGCTGTGGCACTTCCATCACTATATATAAAGGACATAATAAGGTCCAAAATACAGTTTATGTCTTGCTGAACTAGACAAATTAGCTGTTTGATTGAAATAGGTGCATTTAATGTCTTAGATGTAAACAGTTCTAAAAGGACGAATGCGGAAATAAAAGTAGCTAATAAAAACACTGACATGTGCATAACTGGAATCTATTTTAATAGATACATTAAAAGCAGAGAGCTGATATCCCTTCTTTCTCAACCCCTTTCTCAGTTCATGCAGGATATATTTGGGACTTGTTTGTGATCCGAGTTGTTTTCTGACATCTGATTAAATACTGAAACACATCAGGCCCCAGTTAAAGATGACCTAGGGCAGCTTTAGCTTGTGCATCAAACCAACGCATGATTTTAGCTATAGCAATGGCTATTATTTGAAAATTACTATTTGTTCCTCCATCAGGAGGGCACGAAAATCCTCTCATTAATCAGGCTCAGAAAAGCAGACTGATGCTGAAGGGAAAGGGGCAGGAAGAGACAGATGGACGTTGGCTGCTTGCTACTCTTAGCAGGAAAAATGTAACACATTTCTAGACTACCTATTTCTGTGTACAATAAAAGAACCAGATGTGAATTTTACAAAAACATCCTATGGTACAAAACTGGTACAGGTCCTGTGGCAAGGACAAGGTCAGGAGGTGTGTATGAGCCATTGTTTCTCTGTTTAGGGACTGAATGAATAGAGATAGAAAGATGGTCTGATAATGAATGAGATGCTATACTAAAATGTTAAGTTCTGAATACCTGGATGACACACAGAATTATCTTGAAAAGTTTGTCCTTCATCTGCACTTTTAAAAGTAGGCTATAAAACAATGCACGAAATACCATTTCTGAGGAACAATTTCAAATGTTCTGGAATACTGATTATAGAAATTTAACTTACATTGGAGTTTGTATTTATTCTTCACAGACCTGTCTTTTCTATCCAGTTTCCTTCCTGCCTTACTGGAAAGGGAAGTCAGATCCCTGACCTCAACAGCAGTGGAGGAAGCAGTCCACAAAGCTGTCCCACAGCATATGACACAGGAGGGAATATTTTGCTGATCGGGCCTATGAGGGGGTAAAATAAGGTTCTAGCCCTGCTAAGGCCCTTGTATCTGCAGATCTTGCTTTAACAAAAAAAAAAAAAACAAAACCCAAAAACCCCCCCAAACAACAAAACCAACAAAACCCCCCACTTAACCAAACCACTTTCACTGAGATAGAGATCACAACACCTAAAGTTGCGAACCAGCCTAGAATATCACCCTTTTTTGAGGGGGCAGGGGGGAGGGGTAGGAACCCATCAGAGGAAGAGATTATTTGATACTTGATTTCTGTTTCTCTCTAAGAAAGGCGGCCTATCACAAGGGACTGGATACTGCAGTTTAACGAGTTGCCGTTCTCGACTGATACACCATAATCGCAGCGTGTGATATGTATAACCACAACACAATCAAACACCAGCAAGTACAGTATGGCTTTGGGGTCGCTTGCGCAAGGGACTAATTTCAGGTGACTACTGGAGTCCCTGCCGGTTTGTGGGTGCCAGCTGAGTTAGCCAGACCTGTCCTGTGACCCCAGCGCTCTGGCTGGCACACCCCCGGGCACGGCTCACCTCCACTCCAGCAGGGCTCTAGCAAGGTCCCAGTCTAATGGGATGGGACTGCAATCTGTGTTAGGGGAAAATAAACCAGGTGGCAATGATCCTAAGGTAGGCACAGCAGTCAAGCGATAAGCTAAATATGCCATAATGCAGCACATAATTGCTTCTGGAATATTTGAACAGATTATAAACAGGCACCACAGATTATAAAAAGGATGCGACTTTTTTAAAGTGCTATCTTTAGAGCTTCACACTGACAGGAGCTGGGTAGCTCTGATGTGACAGATTGAGATCACCGGGAGTCAAACATTCCATGTACTATACTAAACCTGACAGCAGCCATAACGCCAGCTTTGCAGGGAGAGTTTTCAAATACTGTGTATGGGTAGTTGTTCCCTTATCTTCAAGGATTTAAAAATACTGGAAATGTAGCATTGCCTCAGTACTGGTTGTAGGGATATTTTCTCCATCAGTGATCCAGAACTAGTAGCCCCTTTATATTTTCTAAACGCTATTCTGAATAGAAAGGTGTTGGGCATTGAAATAATGGGCCAATAGGGTATTGTCTGCCAACCCCGTAAGAATCCTACATGCAATCAAATGAGTGGAATGAAATACCTGCTGGTACACATGGCTGCAGAGGACCACGTGTCACACAGGTCACAACACTTGGAAGAGCCGGGCCTGCACCAGAGTAATGTCAGGCTGTGCATGGCTAGGTGTACATCCTGCGTTATGTGCAGCAGTGCCTGGCAACCACCAGGGTAGTCACATGGGGAGAGGAGAGCTGCCATTCTCACAATACACAGATAAAAAAATTATTGTCATGGTATGTATCCAACAGCAGATTTATGCATTAATCTGATTTTTTTTTCATTCTCAAATATAACTTAGAACTAAAAGAATATAGAAAAAATTAACGTTGGTTGAAACAAATGCTACCCACATATACAACAAACAGCAGCATTTCTTAAAGGATCAAAGTCTTTATACAACATTTCTCTGTAGTACGTTCTTCCCTAAAATCCTGATGGTGTGAAAAGAGGGGGACTGTGAGACATTTTTCCCAAGAATGCATTCCAGGAAAAGGGTGATGTGCATTTTGTATGTGACATGCATGTGACGGGACAGATCCATATGAGCAGCAGTATCCTATGGCGTCCTGACGGCATTGAGGGGTTCTGTGGTTTGTTTCACAGGAGTGAAAAGGAAAGTCCATGGCTGTGTGCCAGAGTGTGAATGGACAGTAGATCACCTACCCTGCCTGCTAGCGCTCTCCAGCTCTTTCTCTCCGCAGAAATTCACTTCCAACGGTTTTGAAGGAAGTATCTCATGAACCACAGGTTTTGTAGAATGGGTTTCTTTTCTCCATTAGTGACCTTTACAAGAGTACACTGGCAAAAGTAAAATTGCTTTTCTACAGTACTCGCCATCCAAGGTGCTCACACCATCATAGAATCAAATAGGATTCGTAACCACACTGTGAAATAAGCACAGCATTAAGTGGGTGCTCCACGTTTACCCTTCATACATTGCTTTTGTAAGAAACAGAAATGTCTTTGACCAAATGTAAATACAATGCCAAAGTTATTAACATAATTATTCATTTACTAAAATAAATAAATAATCAAGGAGTTCAGCTATTTAAAAGCACTTGTGCTTGAAAGAAATTACAGCACAGATGGCACAAACCAAAGAGCTCACTCCTGCTCCAGTCAAAAGCTAAACCCTGACTCACATAATTGCAGACGGCATCACTCCCAGGTACACTGACAGAAGATAATTTTCAGCTGGCTTAAATTTCTGAAGTGCTTGGTACAGCCAAGTCCTGTATCTGACTTACGCAGCTGAACTGGAAATGCTGACTGTCCTCTGGACTATGAAAATATTCTCCCGCAGCTTCACTGAAGTGCACGCAGAATTAAGTCAGGCAATTTCTAGAAATCAAACAACTCTTTAGGACTTCCACATCTAAAGGAGGCAGAAATTTCTAATGTGAAAAAACAGATAAATCTTCATAAGCTATTTGATCCACTGAAGCATGTTTTTTTTTGTTGTTTTAGTGGGTAGTTGCATGTACTTGCTCGGGTTGATAAATTCTTTTCTATTTAAGTGTCAGTCTGCTGTTCACATGCAGAAAAGGGAGAGCACAGCGGGAAAAGCTGGAATCTTAGCGTTAGAGAGGGTGGTGCAAGGCAGTTTGCAGCAATAGTAGCTCTTTGCTGACAAAACACGAAGGTAGAGCCCGTGGTTCCCTGCAAGGTGATATCCTGCTCCTGGGTTAGCCTCGGGCAGTGTGGCTGGAGGGTGAGGAGTGGCTATGCTCCTCTGCCTGCCTGGTCAGGAGCAAAGCCCTGAGCACCAGGCTGCTCCCACTGCAGCGGGAATTACAGAGCAGACGGGACCGCGGTGGGAGCTGTTATTCCCACAACTGACGTTCATCCTTCGCCAGCAAAAGCCCCTGCCCACCCCAGATTCCCTCTCAGCCCCAATCCTGTCGCTTCCCCACCTGTAGCAACACTCAATTCTGCCCTCAGTGCTGTGAAGCCAGATGTCATGTTTGCCAGTAGGAAATACAAGTTTGAAAGGCACTACAGTACAGCCCTCAATGAAGAAGGTAAACTTTTAAGTCTATGCATTGTTTTTTTCAGTCTAGAAGAGATAAAGACTTTTGCAATGGCAAAATGGAAAACTGTGCTGTGCATTCTTGGCGTAAAATCATGTTGAATGACATCAAAATGTAAGTTCACATGCAGAGGATTTTTAATATATCTGTTTTCTCTGTTTTTTTAAATACTGAGGCATGGCATGAAAAGCATTACACACATAATCCATATGTTGATAAAACACATGAAAATATTTGTAGTTTACAATTATGAGAAATTAGTTATTATAGAGCTTGTGGAATGTAGTGGATTGATAGTCCTAGTGGTATGTAGCTTCTTGCCACTGGCAGGTGTGTGCCTTAGCCCCATCTAAAGGAAGGAACGATCTCATGATGAACACATGCACGTTTCCATAGTGCATTTTGTCACATGAAATACCAATGGCGTGGCCAATCCCTTCTGTGTCAACAGTTCTGTGCTGAATACATACAGCCACGGGGAACTACATTCTGTACAGGTGCTTGCAGTGTAAGAACACGTCATCACTTCTTATCTGAGCAGGATTTAAACCAGCAGCCGGACATGAAGTTACTTTATTGCAAGAGCAGTAACTTTTACTATGGTTTCCACTAAGTCGGAGAGGAGAGCCTTTGCCCGGAGGAACATGCACTGGAGTGTAAGAAGGAAACCCAGTGAATGGATCCAACAGTGTGTATCCAAATCAGCCAGCACCAAGAGCACCGGGTACAACGCATCAGCCTCCAAGCAACTGCTCTGTGTCCCCTGGGTCACCCAGGGCTCCTCCCTGGCACATCAGTGTATCATCCTTCAGTGCTTTTCTCATGAGACAGAGAAGCCGTTTCCAGTTTTGAATTTAGTCTGAAGTATTTGGCAGGATCCTTGTTAATGATAAAGGTAGGGAAAAGAGATACTCTACGATGGCAGATGAAGGCCTTGCTTTTAAGAAACTAACCACTTTGCACTCAGGCATCTCAGAGCCTCTTGATTCTACTATTCTTTATCTCCAGCATCTCCTTTGTAAGCTACAGGACACTGAAAGTCAGAAAGGAAGGAAAAATACTAAATACTTTTTACATACTTTGATTCGCAGTCCTAGAGACTAAGTAGAATGCTTGAGCATTTAGTTTGCTTAATTGGAATTCATACCTTAAGCCCACCAGTGCTCTTGTTAAATTTTAGCCTGTCAAAATGGTAAAATCCAATTATAGTTAATGGCAACATTCTTTTAACTGGAGATTATCAAAACAGTTGTGGAATAAAATCTAATCAATAGACTGGAACAGGTAGAATACATATTAATACCAACAACATGTTCCAAATAACAATGCAGTAATGGATTGGCATTACGTGGAATTTTAAATCTACTTTTGTTAAGGTTGGCTTTACAGTAGAGATAAAATAAAGTGATTTTCCCTTGATTGGATTCTAAAATAGTCTAGTGGAGGTACAAGACACCTCTGTAATACAGAAAAATGATTCAGAAATAGTTATCTCTGTATTCAAAGCAGGAAGGGGGTCCTGCAGTCCTTCACCCTGCAGTGTTCACTGTTATATTTCTGTTATAAAGCTACCTATTATTGAAAATATAACTTACCTCAAGGCTACCGGTCATGGATTCAGAAGGGGAGGTGCAGTGCAAGCACAGCACACAAACAGATGCCAAAACCACTCAAACAAGGAGCACCTAAAAGGAGAAAGTCTTAGTGTCAGGATACAGTTCAGGTCTGGTACAGTCTCACCTACACCATTCCAGAGAAGCGCAGCCAATTCCAACACTGGAATCCCAGTTACATTCAGCTTCAAAAAGAGGACACCGCTCAGAACGGTCACCTCTCGGTTACATGCACATCTGTGAAAAGAAGCATTTCGGAGGGGTGTGCTTACTAGGAAGAGGAATAACCAACGAGAAGCTCAAAAACTTGGCTGATCTTTACTCAGAAAACCCCCGCCTTTGGCGTATCTGCAGAGGGAACACGTCACCTTCATGGGGAGCTGGCCCCCAGAGCACTACTCCGATCCCAGCAAGGGCATCACAGCAATTTAGTCCCTCTTTCTCCTGTTTTAGCACCTCAACATCCCTCTCTCTTCTCCAACAGTTTATGTCTCAGAGCTGTCACTAGAAGCAACAATATTTGCTGTCTGATAGAGTTAAGTTCTCAATGTTGGGTTGACTACGTGCAACATCTCACTTACTGTAGCACATCCACTAACGTACTTGCCAGCATAACCTGCCCAGTATGAAATGCAATTTGGAGATGTAAGATGTTAAACCACTGAAGCAGAGGCACTAATATGCTTTAATTCTGAGTTGGATGGGAACTGCAGGAAAAAACATTCAAGGAGTTTCCATGGTCTACATAAAGATACTACTCTGCCCCAGTGCTACCTCCTCACCCACTTGCAGCTCTGCAAAGAGGGTTCTGCTGCAGATAAAAGTGGTGATCTGAAGGTCCACAGACAGAGAGCCATGCCTTAAATTTAGGCAAAGAATATGGGAGAGGAGAGGGAAAAGTTCACAGTTTCAGACTACATGTTACACAAGCTAATGCTTAGCATAGTGCAATGCTCCCAGCAGCACACAGCTACTAGTGCCATCTGACAATCCTCCTCTTGTTACCTCTTGCTGTGGGTAAAGCCAACAACACTCCTGCTGTTTGTCATGGCCTGGAATGTGATTTGAGGCAGGCATTAAAAAGCTGATTAAAAATTTCATTGTACCCCCAACTTCAGAACAGAAGGCTGTTCCTGGTGGGTCCTGTGGGGCTGCCCTCCCCGCTGGTGTGTGGAGGGGAGAGGCTGGACTCACCGCCCGGGGCCGGGGTCGGCAGTGGCTGCCCGGTGGTGCCCACGCCCTGGTCTGTCCCTGGGCTGCGCCACCGGGCTCCATCCTGTGCTTGCTGCAGGCTCCGGAGCTGCCATGCGTCCAGGGGCTCGCGCTGCAACCTGGTGACAGCAGCGGCATTCTCAGGGCCCAGGTTTGCTATTTGCGCTGGGGACAATGCCTGGGGGGAATAATAGCCAGAAAAAATGGTTTTTGGCTGCCAATGAATCAGAAGTCAGCGCTGTCTTGCCTTCAGAATGAGGGGAACTGCCTTCAACACGGTGCTGCTGTAACAGAGTTCAACAGAGCTTAATGGAAAACCTCTGCTCCCATTTACTCCACTGACCACTCACCCGTCTCTCACCCTGCTCTGTGCTGCTGGGGTCCAACACCCTGAGCTTTCTGTGCCAGCGCTCTATTGGACACTTCTCCAGTATATTGCTGGAGTTTAATTTTCCAGACATTTCTTTTCTGATGTGATGAAAGATTGATGACATTTTGCATCCTCTTGTGTTTTCATTTATTTCCTCTTACATCTGCTCACAAGCAATCTCATTTGAACTTATGTTTGACCTTTAATTAGAATTAGCAGTAGAGCAGCGAGATGAAAAAAAAAAACCCATGCTTTAATTTCATTATTCAATTTTCTCTTTTGGATCAAAAGTCATCCAAGTTTGGTTATATTAAAACTTGTGTTTAAAAATTAAATACAGCAATCATAATCTTACAGTAATTATTTTATATCACATAGCAATTAACGAGTTTGTAAGGCCTGCATGCGTTGGGCATGCTGGAGTGCTTTGATTCTCCTTAACATTGTACAGTCGCAAGAATTTTAGCCCTCCTACGCAACAGGACTTCTTTGCTGCAGCAATTCTCCACCCATATTCTGCTTTAGAAAGACTAAATTCCCCACAGGTCAGACAATGGAGCAAACCCTTTCTGATTTTTCATTGTCTATCAAGTGGTGTTCTCTTTTAAATGGAGTAAACTCATGTAAATGCCTACATGTCCAGAAATTTTGAATTAAGTCTCTTCTTAACTCAATTAAAGTCCATAAAACAATCTATAAACTTTCATAAATAAAAATCTGAATAATGTATACATTACATAACATGTACTTGAAATAACGTAAAACTAAAACCTACTTAGAATCTTTCAGATACCGAAACCTCTCGAGAAGGTCCCTGATATTTGTTAAGCACATTTTGTTGTATCATTACTATTCTTACTGACAAAAACGTATGCGATTTGAAAGAAATTCTACAAGATGCCATAGATCAGCATTCCCTGTTTTTTCAATGAAGTAGGTTCACTAAGAACATGTCAAGCATATCCAAACTGTCAATGGTGCTGGGCAGAACCGCTAGTGTTCAAGTTTTTCTCAGAAGCTGACAGTTAACTGTCTGTTTAGCTCCTCTGTCCCTAAGTCTGTTGCTTGCCCAAGCATCTGAAAGAAACCAGCCAAGGCAGAACATTAATCTTGTCACTGCGTCAAATAACATCTGGGGCAACGATCTCAAGATCCATGTTGTACTTTCTGGTCCACATTCAGAATGGCTGTAATAGATGTAGTTCCTTTGTGACCTGTATCTGCCTGTGTAATCTGTTTTTCAGAGCTAACTCAGGAGAATGTTGCCAGAGTTTAGGATAATAAAAAAGCTCTTACATGGTCAGCAGCTATGATACCATCCATGCCAATGTTAATAAACAGATAAAAAGACCCCTCAGATCTGAATAGTGTTGGAAGAAAGAGGGAGTCCATTCCCTGACTTCTGACCCTAGATCTCTGCCTGTTCCTCAGGACATGTTCTGAAGAATAAACAAAGCTCGTATTGCATATTTATGGGCATCACAAATACAGATGATACAGCTGAAAGTTAATGTTTCAGATCCTTGACTGCCTCTCACTTAACACACCATAGGAAAATTCTTGCTGAAATCCAAACCCAAACTATAAATCAGTGCTACATTTTATTTATATTAGAGTAAAACCAATAGAAGTTCAGTTACTTCTTCAGTAATCCAGCTCTTACTTGGAAAATTTCAGGAGGTATATGTCTTATTGCTCTTGGCTGGAAATATGGCATCAAGTTTTTATCAAAAGCTTTTAATTCATCCTCATTCAAACCACCTAAAAAGTAAAAAATGAAACAAAAGTTAGTTAATATCCTTTTTATTAGAATTATTTTTTAGGCGAGTAAAATTTTAAGCATTTACACAAAATATCTAATTAACATTTTTCTACGTTGTGTTGTGGAGAGATACTGTTTCTTTTTTTGGTCTGTTTCATTGCATTCGAACATTAAAAATCACCTGACTTTAACCACTAGTATGCAACATGCTTTACCTAAGTCACTTTGTCTTGGAAAAGAGACAACGATAAAAATCAATAAAACCATAAGCAGTGTTCCTAGGGAATGCTTGTTCACAGCTTCTTCTGAGGTGAGATGAGGGAGTGTAAGCACAGAACAGGAGCTGTTTCATCACCCACCAGGTACTTACAGCGAGGGGTCATTGCCCTAGGCACCAGGGATGTTTATCAGTGCTCAATGTGCAGTTAATCAATCCCAGGGAAAAATCCCTGAATAAAACGGTGTGAGCTCTGGCTGAGGAAATCTCTGCAGCTGTGGGAGCGCCCTGGAGAAGTTCCACTCCAGGCTGATGGGCTCTCGCTCTCCTTGGGCACCCTGTTCCTCCCGCTGCTGGCAGCAGGATGCTGGCTCAGCCACGGGGCTGCTCAGCCCAGCACAGCCCCTCTTCAGCAGCACAGGTCTGAAATCCAGGTTGGTTTTGCCCTCTTTGATTTACCCTTTCCACCTACAGGACCCAAATGACTTCAGGCTGTGCTCCCCAAGGTTTGATCAAATTCAGAGAACCTTATGGAGAAAACCATGACTTTTCCTTAATGCTAATGACACTGCTGCATGCTCATCCCTGGACGTGACTCCTCTCTAGAGGAGATGTCTTTTGCCAGTCTAGACAAACACACTGCCAGGCGAACATGTCTTTAGTGCTTAATAACAATGCTTCAGAACCATCACCATCAGGAGTCTTAATTTTGTTACCTGCTATAGCACCAATTTCCTGTAAAACAGAGCCGTTCCAGCCAGCCACAGCACCAAACACGGATTCTGTCATCTTCTTAAACTGCCTCAGAACAGGCGTGCTACAGAACAACAGCCCAATTCGTGCAACAGCAGCACTGCGAAAGGCAACGAGGTCAACGTTACATGCTGCAATTACATGCAATACTGAATATGCTCGGAATATACTTTGTCTGATGCCAGAAGACTGTAAAGCCATTTGCCATTTAAAATGCATGTACGTGAATTGCATACTAATGTTTAATGCTTTGAGCAAAAAATCTGGTTTTCTCAATGCAATTCTTAAATTGCGGGATACAAATGGTAAAGGAAACCTAAAGTAGAACATATTTTAAACAACCTTTCAAAACAGTTACTGCCTTTCTAAAAGTATTTAGAACATAAAATAGTGTCCTGTAGGCTCTGCAAATCTTGAAGAAGGACAAATTGCACAATAAATTTTATCAACAGAGATACTAATAAATATTTCGTTAAGTATTCAGTGAAGTACCTGAATTCATCTGTCCTTATGGACATGATTTCTGTGGAGTTCAAAGCACAGAGAATAGCTCCTAATCCAACTAAGTCAAAGCTTTTCAGTGTGCTGATTGTCTGGCCAGAGTCTTCCAGAAAACCTTGCAGAATAGATCTTGCCTACAAAAGCAGTAAGATATTATGCATGAACAGAGTAAATACAATTGAAGGTTTTGTTATAGAAGCTCAAAACCTTAGCAGAAGCTCTGTACCGTATATAATCCTCAGCCTCTCCAATGTAATTAGTTGGGGTTTTGCCACGGCCATCGGGAGGAGCCCTGCCACCATCTACATGTGACACTGGAACAGGGCACTGGTACACAAATGCTTCCCAAGTGCAAGTGATTTGAAAGCACTTTGTACTTCTGCTGCCAGGTCGCAAGAAAGCACTTCACCAGAAGAAACCAGTGTTGAATCACCTATCAAAACTGCCCAATTCAATTAAAAGGCTAGAAGAAAACATGAAATACTCAAAGGGTCAATACGAAATGTTTAGTTTTTCTAATTTACAGGTTATCTTGTCATATTCAAGTGTCATACATAGGTAGTGTTTAGGATTAATTTTCAGATATGAATGGGATATTGGTACCAAAATGTCTAAGTCATTTAAGATGGTTCTAATCCTAAACTAACCACTTAAAAATGACTTGTCTAGCTTAAGCCTAGGATGCCATCAACACATCCTCCAAAGTCAGTGAAAGAAACAAGCATCTTTCTTATATCTTCTCACCTATCTGCCATCTGCCTTTTAGACATTGAATGTCTTTTAACTAGTTATTCTTACTGACAGCAGGAACCCTCCAAAAGCCAACTAGTATTGTATAAAACCCTCCCATGTGCTTCCTTCTGACGGTGCTCTTCAGAACAGCAGTCTATTAAGCAAGTCAGAGACACTCTGCCGGGGCTGGCTGCCACCACGCCAGCATCTGAGCTGCTGAGGAGCCAACAGTGGGTCACAGCCAGCAAGAGTTGCCAATTGCATATACAAATAAAAGCTTGTAGCTCTTCTCATCAAAGTGGCAGTGACGTAGTGAGAAGTTAATCAAGGAAAAGAGGGGAGGAGCCTATTTGCTAAAAACTTAGGCTTCCAGGGCAATGGATGCTGGGCTGGGGGCACATTACCTCTTCAGTGACTATTCTTCGTGAGGAAGGGCTAATGCCTCCCTAGCAGTGCTGGCTGTTCTGGGGCCAGTCTGAGCAGACCTGCCGACCTCTTTCTGCTACTTAGTGGGCAAGTGCTAAAGAATAGACTAGTCACCATCATAGTTAATGGAGATTGATGTCCTGTTGGCCATCTCACTGGGAAGCTGGCAGCCAGGCAGACCCCAGCACTGACTGACCTGCTGCATTCCCGGGGCTCACTGCTCAGAATGGCCGTGCTGGGCATTGCTGTTTCCGCTTCCTGGGCCATTCCAGGACTTCAGTCCCAAAGGGCGTGATTCCACAGCCCTTCACCGGGAGTACGCTCAATAACGCACTCACCTGGGTGAGAGTCCATTCTCTTTGCTGACTAAGGGCAGAAACCGTGTCCACAGAGTGCAAATCCAGCTCTTTGATTTCACGTTCAGTGAGTGCCAGAGCAATGCGGCCCAGGGAAACAACTTGGTAACTCTTCCAGTCTGGCAGCAACCCCCAAACCTTTAGAAAAGAGTCGTTAATGTCTGTTAGGTCATTAAACATCTTCCTCTATAGATACCATTCTCAGACCCCCCAGTTTCCAAAGTCCCAATGCCTGAAGTATGCCTCCACACACAAACAGCGCAGCTTAGGGATTGTGAAGCTTTTCAAGGTTCAACACTAACAATGGTCAGTTTATATAAAAATACTGCAATTTGTACAGCTTGAGCTTGTTGACAGGTCAGAGCAGGGGCTGCTGCAAGTGTTGCTGTAGAAGCAAGTACCACTGAAAACAACAAAAACGTGAGTCTGTGCCGAGACCCACAGTGTTACTCTGTGACCAGGAAAGCAGCACAAGGACTGGCCAGGCTTGCGCACCCCCACAGGGCGAGCGACTCCCATCGCTTTGGCCACCAGTCGTTCTGGCTCAGTCATTGGCAAGGGCTGCAGGAATCAAAATAGAGAGCTGGGTAATACAGTCAAACAGCCATTTCCTAACGCTCTGATTTCCAGTTTGTGTGCATACAATATATAAAACATAATCATTTAAATATGTTTATACAGATACAGTTAAATCTGTAAAACTCCGTAAAAACAAACAAATAAGGAAGGGCTCTTCTAAAACAGTACCAGAGTGTTTAAAATTACAAGTTCCACTGCTTTTAAATTTATCTGTGATATAATTACAGTGACTCAAAAGCTGTCACAGATTGGCCCTAAGAAAATTTTGATTTCAGGAAAAGGCCTGCCTGCCTGCCTGGATAAGGAATAATCAAAGTCCATCAAGAGCTGAATTTGCAGAAGACAGAATTGCCAATTACATTTAGGTGGAAATGACAGAAGACAGTAGTCAGTGGTCAATATTTCTCAAGATGTGGCCAGTTGTCTTTACAGAAAAGGACACGGGGTTCTGGTTGGAGGAAGTGACTTGAACCAGACAGGCATACATTAAAAAAACCACAAAAGCTCCCTTTAAAGGTTTCATGTACTTTGCTTTATGTCAGTCAATACAGAGCAGTTTTCTAGTACATGACTGTGCTGTGAACTCTACGTAGAAAAATAAAACTAAAATCCCAGTCCTTGGCTAAGCTGATCATTCATGCTGTCTGATTCATGGAAATTCGTATTGCAAATATTATTCAGGACAGCTACAACGTCATTTTTGTTCAAAATATTAGAAAGGCCAAAGCTGGTAAGGACTTGATGGAGCAGTATCTCTGCAGCTGCCTATGCTGTAGTGTTTGCATCTTCAGATACACATGAAACTGTACAACCTGCATGAAAGAAAGAAAAAGGGCCACGTCTCTGGAATAAGTGTCTGTTGGCACTGGCTGAGCAGCCTCAGGACTGCGAGACCCTGTTCCAAACTGGGACCCTCGGGGTTTGATGGAGCTGTACCTCCAGACGGAGTTTGTACCAGATCTTTAATGTTGTTTTTATGATGTCATAAAGAAACAGGAAAATGGTCTAAGCCTGGGAAATGTCAATCTTTTCCAAAGAAAATAGCTAGTAAAAAGCATTAGCTCTTAATTCTCTAGCTTAAGAGATACATGAAACACATGCAGTTAAAAATGTTGTGTGTCTACTTCCTGATCAAGGTCATAAACTACAGAATTTAAAGTTCTTCATAAATAGGATTATCTGACAGTGCTGGATGAAATCTCACACAAAATGATATAAATAACATAACAATGAAACTGAAACACTGTTCTGTCCTCCTTCACTTGAGACTACAGATCCCCACAGCTGTGGCTGTTACAGAGCCTGGAGACCTTCTGCTTACAAGCAAGCTAAGCTTCTTACTTTCATTAGGACACAATCTGATAATGAGAATTCTTGAATTAGTTTGGGACCATGAGTAGTACACAGGTTTTTTTAGGGGAAATCAATCAATTTAGGTGAAATTAAAGGTTTGATTAAGCCAGCTTTAATTAAAGATGCCCTTTAGTTAATAACAGCATTTTAGGCACATAATTTCAGAGCGCTCTGCCTGTACTATCTGATTTCTCATGCTTCACCATCAGCATAATACCACGTCGCATTTTGCAGATTAATATATAGGAAGCCTGTCCTTGTCTAGCAGCAATCTGTCTTACAAACACTCACGCAGACAGAATATACTTGCATTCAGTGCAGTACAGATCTGTGTATCTGTGAACTGAATATAGCTGGGGCATGAGGGCATTAACCTTGTTGGCAATTTCTCTGCAACAGATAACACTCTCTAAGGATATGTTATGTTGCACTGCTGTAAAATATTTTAGTTCCCTCTGTCTCAGATAAGCACTGTTTTTATTTTCTTCTAGGATTATATCTTTTTCTCTTTTCCTACCCACATGTCGCCATGCTGACAGGGGGAAGCTCTCTTGGGAAGAACGCATTGAGTGCAGTGGGCTGTTGTACGCAGAGAGTCACCACCTGCTGTTGGAAATCTGGGTGCTGCCACTTCTCTTCTAAAGCTCCTGAACTGCAGGTGCTTGAAGCTGAACTTCGCTGCTAAAATCTGCCCTGTTGGCCTTTTCTTTTGCCTGTGACAAGCTGTTGGACGACATGCCAAGGTCAGAGGGACAGGGTGCCAGTGAGGGCCCAGAGCTTGCGCTGACTATGCTGCAGCACACTTGGGTCTTACAGAGATGAACCTGGGGCTCCTGAGGTCATAGGAGCCAAGAAGGAAACATTAATGAAATACCCCAAAGGGGTGCTCCTCTGAGGTGACAGAGATGACAGCTTTTTAGCACGGCCTGTTGTGACAGGACATGGGGCAATGGTTTTAAATTAAAAGAGGGAATACATATATACTAGATACAAGGAAGAAATTGTTTACAGTGAGGGTGAAACACTGGCCTAGGTTGCCCAGAGAGGTGGTAGATGCCCCATCCCTGGGAACATTCCACATCAGGTTGGATGGGGCTCTGAGCAACCTGGCCTAGTTGAAGATGTCCATGAGGATTGCATGGTGGTTGGACTAGATGCCCTTTAATGGTCACTTCCAACCAAAACTATTCCAAGATTCAGTCTACCCAGAAGTTGTGTTCAGCTGCAGCTGCTGGTTTAAGGAGATGCTGCCCAGGACTACCTTGTCCCCTGCTCCTCCTGCTTTCCTTCAGAGGTCACAGCCCTCAAATCTCCAGGCATCTGCACTCATACTACCTGCAGCTAACTGCACTTCCACATGCTTCCTCACCTCATTCTGTCAAAATGGTCTGACGGAGCCTAAAAAGGACTTTTAAAATGTTTGATCATTTGACAGAATGGGATTAGAGAGTAGCTAGCCACGCAGAGATGGAAGCAGAGAGTTGATAATCTCCAGCAGATGCTGGTGACAGGAAGCTGAAGATAGTCTGGGGATGGTAACCTCCACATCTCTTGGCTTTCTGCAACCTAACAACTTGTCTGACTGTACCCTAAGGCTTTTCGTTGCTGAAACAAAAGAATGCTTGGGACAGTACCTGTACCCTGGCAGTACAGGCAGCCACAAAGCGGCAACAGGAGATCACCCCCAGGAAGGAGTGCAGCCCCAGCAACAGGTACGGAGTGAGGTCTGACTCCTCTCCTAGCCCACGGGTGGCCAAGGCAGCGCTGCTGGGAGAGCAGACGCCTTACTGATGGCTCTGTCTCAGGCATGGCACTGGCACAGGTCGGGCACTGCAGGGCCAAGAGGGAGAGTCCTGGGCTCCTGCACTGCTGCTGCAGCATGGGCATCACCTACAGGCTGAGCCTGGGGCAGAGACTTCTCTGAGGAGCTCAGGAGGAGCTGCATTGCTGCACTGAAAGAAAGAGGAGCCAGCGGTGCCATGGAAGTGACAACGAGAGCTGGGACTGCAGCCCTGCCCCTCTCCATGAAGCTACAGCCTGGCAGAGATGGAGGTCTTCTCTCTGCCCTCTTTCCATAACTTGCACTCACCAGTAACAGCCCAGTAAAGCGATGTGGTATATTTTTTTCCCTCCCTAAAATTTCCCACTGGTGGATTTGTCCCCACCTGTGTCAAGGTGAGAGATTGAGCTTTATTCAGCTAATAACAGTTCCTTTCAGTCAGTCTGGTTTTACACCACTGTAAACTATACTTAATGTTGATGTAGACAGTTTAAAGCTCTGAGCTTAATTCTCAGCAGGCCAATCAAGAGCCTATAATGCTGCTGGCTGATTTTTCATTTATGAAAGAAAAGTGAGAAGCAAGTGACTGAGAAGCAATTCAAAAGTAAAACCACGTTTTTTCTGCTGCCAATAGCTCAGAACAACTTTCCTTTTGACTCTAAAGCAATGGCAATAGTTTTCTATCACCATCTCATGTTATTTTTCCAATAAACAACAGATATTTTTGCAGCAGTAGTGACATTGCCATAGCACAGTTATTTTAGAACTGCATAGCTCAATAACAGCAAATCAAACTATGGATTTAATTTTCCTTCACAGACAGGATAGTTACCTGCTTGGCTTTTTCCTTCAGGGCAATAAGCTGGGAGCTGTTAAAACCTGAGACAGTCCCAAGAAGTTCCACATTTTTGTCAAAAGTCCCTGCATCTATGCATTTCAGTTCCTGAACTGACCAAAAGACATTTGCTTCTGCTAATTTAATAATTTCATCTGAAGAAGGAGCTCTGGTTCCCAGGCAATCTGGAAAAAAAAAATCAAATACAGGAGTTTTCTTCAAGAAAACTGAAAAAAAGAGATCAAAGCAATATAAAGATTTAAGGTGACAGACTATGAATTAACTGCAGCTGATGTGATATTGATAAATTGATAATTCAAAGAAAGTATTTAATTGCAAGATATCTACATTGTACATCCTGGATACAAAAACTGGGATTTGCCTAACTTGCAAGACATTTGTTATATATTCTTTGTCCTCCAAAGGCAGCACATGCTGGAAAAGAAAACAGAAGCAGACATGTATTTCAGAACATTTCAATATGGGATGCCACAGTAAAACTAAAATCTGGATGTGTGCAGTAAGAGTAAGCAATACCTTGAAAGTTTTTTTCAAGTCTAATTCCCTAAAGGCATCAGAACTCAGGCAAGGCCTTATTCTGAGGTAAAAGCACCGTTCTCTGGGAGCCTTGCCTGAGTAAGAATGAAATGCAGATCTTTGGGACGTGACTCCATAGAGCTGTGTCATTGTTCACAAAAAACTGTGGCAGCTGAATAAACTTCTCTGTGTTTGAACAGCACACAGGTGAATCCAGCTCAACAGGAATGCAGCAGACAGACACAAGAGGTCGTTTTACTGACACACCCTGACAAAGATGTATGTCTTCTGTAAGACTTGATTGACATTTAAACAAGGTGAAGACAGAAGCTGGATGTGTCAATGGAACACGGTACTTACTCTTCATGTCAAGTATGTTGTTAAAATGTCAGGATCTGAGAGGGTTGTTCACTTAGAACAGAATTGTTTGGACAGACAAACTCAATTAAAAAAAAAAAATCTTATTTACAGTCAGGTTCTAGCCCTGTGCTAGACAGTATCCATTGTGCGTTTTAACAAATCCTGGTCTTTGTTGGCATAATCTAGCTCTAATATTGATGGAAAGCAGAAATTAAGAGTCCTAATGTGGTTGCTTACTGCTCCCTCTGCTGTCACTAATTTAGGAAAACCTTATGAAATAATTACCTAAACCAAATAATCCCGTTATGTCTTCAGATACAGTCATTGCCAGTAAAAAGCAAGAATTTCACAGATGCTGTGGCTGAGCTAAGCTCCCCCAGATAAATAAATTAAAATGAGGATGTACAAAGTAGATTTGTACTTTGAAAGGCAGCAGAGGAGGGATTTATTTGCATCAAAGGAAGCTGCAGTAGTGGGTAGAACACTGAAAAGATTGAATCTGTTGAGCAAACGAAAATGTTGTTCAGCTGCCACTGCACCAGCTGATGCTCTGCTCTCCTTTCACCACCCTCCTCTAGGGCTGAGCTGTGTCACCCACCCTGCTGCAAAAGGTCAGCTTTTATTGTGTAAATACAATCCCCCCAGAACAATGCAGGTCCCAAATCATGAAAACCTAGTATTTTGTGTTCTTGAGGGGAAAAAAAAAAAAAAAAAAAAAGCCAAGTTATCCTTTGACAAAGATCACAGATTTCACTGGCAGGTTGATGCTGTTCTTGCAATGCAGGTGAGATACCTCTGCAGCTGGCCTGGACATGAGTTAGTCTGATTAGAGAAGCCATTGGGACTCATGTTGTTATGAAACAGAGGCCTAAAAAAGCACACACAAGGACACAAGTGTACTGAAATACCTGGTGCTGAGCCTTTAGTCCTGCGGCCCCTGTCTAAAGAAATATGATTTATGATCTGATAATTTACTTTTCCAAGGAAGAGTGCATTTCGTGCATACAGATGGGTGAATGCTACTCCACTTGCTTGATTCTGCTTTGTTAGAGCCTGATAATTGTGTAATAACTCCTCTGATCAACAGAGATCATGGGTTTTTCTTCAGGCTATGCAAAAATACAACTTCGTGGAACACCCTCTGCCTCTCTGTGTATATGAATCCAGCATTATCAGGAGCAAATTCATTCTCAGATACAGTCATCGTGCAGAGTTGCTGCTGTATGTTCCATGGTGGCCCAGGGCTGGCCAAGAGCTTGGACCTGCCTTCTGTTAGGATGAGATTTTCAAAGACATAAAGACAGATAGTACCAAACTCCCTGGAATTTCTGGGGTCTAAATTCCCGATACTGCTTTGAAAATCCTCGCTCCATCAGGGTTATTTTCCATGCCACAGGATGGCATGGCTTAAAATTATGCTGGTGTGGATTTAAAGTAAGAGAAAGAATACAGTTACTGTAATAATAGAATATAGTCAAAGTATGTACCTTAAACAAAGAAAAGGATCCATTTATCCAGAGATTCTAACAGATTAGTTTGGTTGCTAATTAAAATACTGTTTAGATTATAACAAGCTTTGTCCATTTGTACAGACAAAACACAGTGCCACCAACATCAGGTTCAAGAACAGCCAAGTCATCATATGCTCACGTCTGGCAAAGGATGAACTGTGTGCAATCTTTTGGCACAACAGCCACTTGTCACCTTCACAGCTTTTTAATTCAAGGATTTTCACTTAGATTACAAAGGAAAGTAAAAATAAATGAAACTCTCTAATTCAAATTATTATTTTACTTTGTGGACTTGGGAACATTCCAGGAGATGCTGATCCATACCATCCTGTAATGAAATCAGGTGTTCCAGCAACTGGCCAATGCATGAGACAACTACAGGTGACAGAACAAAGACTCTAACTGCTTTTTCTAGAAGACTGGACCTCTTTAAATTATTCAGTGCTTTACTTTTTATTGCCCTGCTTCTCAGAATGCATTTGATAGCAAGGCGGAACACAAATTCTGCTTGAACATCACAATCGGAGCCTAAAATGGCACCATTGCCAATGTGGCACTTTGCACAGACAGCAGGAAATACTGACCAGGTCTGGTGAGAGAGGAGTTGACGCTGGACGTGCTATTGGAAACAGATTCAAATACAGTGGAGAGAAGCTCTTCAGCTGAAGAGACTGGTCCAACTGTCTTTGCTATTTGTAAAATGATATTGGGAAACTTCAAAGGGAAAGAAAGAAAGAAAGAAAGAAAAAATAAGACTTTTTTCTCCATTTCAAAATAAATCAGTTTGCAGACTCAGCCTTGTGCAGACCTCAGCAAAGCAGGGGTTTGTAACAGCTTCACCTCCATCCTATTTGTGCATACATTTCAGAAGAGGAGAGCAAATTGGCTGCTACTGAAAGGTCAACAGTGTAAGTCTGAGGGGGAAAAATTAGAAATTAAGCCAATTCTGAGCAATTCTGTCTCTGGTTTGCCCTCTCAGCTTCTGGCAACACCTGCACACTGTCTGACTAGAGTCTGTGTCCACACCCTACTGTGGCAATGAGTTCTCCTGTTTCAGCATGTGCAGTAAAGAAAGTACTTAATTTTGTCTTAAATTTGCCAGCTAAGAATTGAGGATAGGGACTCAATTCAATTATGAGAAATAACTTTAACCTGTTCACCTTTTTTAGGCTTTTTTGACTGCTCTCCTCCACCTTGCTAAACACGTTCCTTTCCACTGAAGAGTCCCATTCTATTTGGTCAATTATAAGCTTTATCTCCTGAGGAAAAACTTCTGACTGCACTCACATATTTCTGCTGAAGAATGAATTCCCTGTTCGGGTACTGTTTACTCCCATACATAAAAATTAGAAGATTATAAGAACTAAAGAGTGCAAAGAAACTCCAAAATGCGATGTTGAGGTGATCAGTTCTGTGTGCTACGCTGGCCCTGGGGCAAAGGGCCATGTGAGTAAATGCTACTTTCATCAGTACAATCCCATTATTAACAGGATAAGAAACATAACTTTTATGGTTGGAAGGCAGCTGAATGGATGAAACAACACTGCAAGGTGTAAAGTTCTAAAAATGTTTGAGTCTGCATCACTACAAATGCACCACATAGAAAAAAAACAATGTGGCAATGTAGAGTTATCATTGTACATGTGGAAATAATCATTTATACTGCCATTACTTTCAAGAAGAAGTATTAGAAACTTTGATGGGAGTCAAGAATGTGTGAAACATTAACACATGCTTCTTTCCCAAGAGAATTATTTACCTAGTTTAGCATTCAGGTTATGCAATTTGAATTGCATTATGACATTCACAGATAAAAATTCCAACTTTATCTTTTACAAAATCTTTTTAAAATGAGAATAAAAACATACCTTTTCAGCAAGGATGTTTAATTCCCATTTTGACAGCAGGCCTATGAGTGGTCCAACATCTAATATTGTTTCAGCTGTCCAGTTTTTTGGGGAGCTGAAGAAACATTGAAAATTATATTAATGAAGAAAGCTTGCAATCAAAATTACACTAAAACTTCAGATTTTTTTTTTCATACTGTATCATGTAGGAAACAGACACTTCTATGTCAGTGTGATGGTTCATGGTTATTAACATCAGACTGCATTTTCTCATGTCTTCTGGCATAAAGGGCACTAGTGGAATTCTCAGTACAGAATTCTCAGAAAGCCTTCAAATATGCTGCAATGGAGCTCTCATTCACGCAATAGTCATAATATTCTCAGCATTACATTGTTCAAGCAAGGAGAAGTAATTCTTTTTTTTTTTTTTTAAGAGAAAACTTACCATTTCTACCAGGTTCATACTGCAATAGTAGTCTGCAAAACGATATCAAAACAGAAGTAGAAACCTCATAACCAAAATTGAACCCATTCCAAGAATCTAATCCTAAAGACCAATGTGGACAATACCTCAAGCAAGCAATACTTGCCAGTACTTGCTTATAAATGAAAAAATCCACCCTGCTCTGTTACAACATTTAACTATTTGCTTGCATACAGGATCTGTTTTTCCTTGGTGTTGGGCAGCAGTAACTTTCCCGGATCCAGCAGGGGCTGTAGGTGCTTGCATTTCTGCAAAGGAGGTGCACGCATGGAGAGGAAAAATTGACAGTTTCCCCCTCACTCTGAAGAGATCAAGTTCACTGAATGACCCCAGAAAGTAACTTGGTGTGGCATCAGGAAGTAACTACGGGACAGAAACGTGAAACACAGAGACGGAACAGAAGATTTAAATCCACACCTTATTAGCTCCATGTTTTTACTGTCTGCTTTTTCATTCCTGTACAATGTTGAGAGTTACAGATGGCAGACCCACACTTTGGAGAGCCACATCTAATGACACCTGTGCCATTTCTGAATGACAGATTGATTCTACAACAGGTACCACATCTCTTGAAATAGCACGCAAAATTATTTCTAGGAATTTCAGGTCTTAAAAATTAAGTTCAGGTTCAGTTCTGAGTGGTGCTAGTTTTTTCAAAATGTAGGTAGCTTACTACTACACAGGTTTGGCCTGCTTGTTTGATACAAAGCTGAAAAATGTCAGCCAGCCCCGTTGGTGGTTGACTTAAGAAAGCACTTGGATAAATCATTTTTAGCCTGAAACAGCCTGAAGAAGATAACAGTAAGAAATCTCTTACAAGTGCATGTTCTCACAGAAAACTTTATCTGGTTTGTTGTTCCACTGTGAGGAAGTTTGACTAGACAAATATAGTCAGAATAGTATGGAATAAAATAAAATAAAATAAAATAAAATAAAATAAAATAAAATATTATGTAGCACAATGTGTCATGATTCAGTAAAATGGATCTTTATCAAGATGAATGCAGGGATGGGATCTGGTGGAAAATATAGCTATTCTGTTGACCAGAAAAATGCTGGCTAGGTTGAAGGTGAATGAGCAAGCAAAATGATGGTTCCACCAAAATGGATCAAGTGACAGGGTTTGCAGCTGAAGGAATGGGTTAGGAACTGCACATTCAGCCTTGCTTTTCAAATGCAAGATACTCCTAAGAGAAAATGCAAGAGAGAAACAGTGTATTCTGGCCAGATAAAGGACAGCTTTGTTTTTGCCATGACTGATAGAGCAGCGTGGTTCCAACAGCCTCCTGATCCGAGTTGATACTGACACCCAACATGCTGTCTGCTTTGTTGCTTCAGTTGGTTGAACCTTATCTCCCTCTGCTGCATCTCCAGCTCTCTCACTGCCAGGGTGCAGGCAGGCTGCTTTATTTCATTCCTCACACCACTACACTGAGCATCCCACGCCCTTCTCCCAGTCTTCGCACTCCTGAGCCATCCTTTGCTTCTAATGTCCTTTCCCTTGCTGGCTCCCTCCTCTTCCTCTCCCTTTCCTTGGGAACTGCAGTCACACAGGGTGTCCCTGGGCTTTTGTTTGGTCCCACAGTTATCGTGTCACGCACAAGAGGAGAAACCGGGCTCTAGAGCACAGAGCTCAAGCTCGGGCAGTGACAGGAGCTGCTTTGGGTTGTTTTCGCTGCAGTTCAACCCGGCAAAGCAAACGTCTGGCATTTGCACGGCTTGACCCTCAGCACACACACGGTGGCACATCTAATACCTTACCCGTACAACTCGAGGAGCCTGTATTTAATTTCAGTCTTCTGCTGGTGGCTGAGCTGTTGGCAGAGTTTGAACTGAGGAAGGGCTGCTGCCATTGCCTTCGGAGACATTCTGCCATGCAGAAAGGCTGCAGGCAAGTGGCAGATTAGATTTCCAAGTAGGTCAACATCAAATTCATCAGCAACAGAGCCGTTCTGAAACAAGAACATTTACCTTGTTGGCAGAGCTGACCTTGGCTCTTGCCTGTATCACTGAACTGCATCACAACGCATTTAAGCTCTGTGACTCTTTAAGGAACAAAGACACAACAGTTTGCACCGGCAACTTAATCTACAGTTTCTCCTGAGACTGCTTTATACTTTTTGCTTATACCAATGCAACTGGTGATATATAATAAGCACTTGTCAGAGCTTTCAGCCTATTCTTTATTCTATATTGAAGCACACATAAAAAATAATTAAAACTAAATCTCCTGCCACAATCTGCATCTAGGTGACCACCCAAAACCCACAGAGCCTACTGTTCTGCCCGGCAGCAGAGCCCTCACATGGCAAAGGGCCACAAACTCTTGCTGTCAGAAGGCTTCTCTCTGTTCACAGAATTACAGAATCTTCATGGTTGGAAGGGATCCCTGAGATCATCGAGTCCAACCATACACACACACAAACAAAAAAAACCAAACCCAAAACCACAATAAAACTAAACAAAAAAGCAGCTGTCAAAACAACAGGGATTATAGGGCTGGATGGTAGGTAAAGCAGTTTAATTCATTCTGAACTCTTATATCTCCTTATCCCCTTCCTCTCCCGTTTTTTAGTGGGGGGAGGAAGGGCCATCTGTCAGTCCAGTTTTGGTAATTTTGGCTGAAACCACGACATGCAGCCAGCAGTGACATTTGGTGAGAACATCTCATAATATGCATCAGGATGTCAGGGAAAATTGTTAAGGAAGCTACAAAAAAGGGTTCCTTTGTCAGGGAACAATAAAATTGAAACAGCACGTGAAAAGAACGTGAGAATGGAGATGCCTAAGTCAAGAGCTTACGTAGACGGTGACTGACATTACTGCGTGGAAATGCAGTGCAGTAATATCTGCAAACGGAACCCACTGGGTGGCTGAGTTTGGAAGGGACCTTGGGAGATCCCCTTGCTCACACCAGGTCAGCTACAGCAGGTTGCATGGGACCTTGGCACTGAGAGCTTCTCCGATCTAGGTGATAGCCCAAGCTGCTCTTGCTTGTCATGTTGAAGAAATTAGCAGGCTGTGTTATTCCCTTTTGGGCTCTTAGAGTGCCTCAGCTATGGTTTCACCCCACAGAGAGCAGGGGAGCCCGTGTCCCAGGCTGCTGTCTGCAGTGGAGACCGTGTGCTTGTGCATGTGGACCAGAGAATACAAGTAAGCAAGATAAATTTGTGATGCACCACATGACAATAAAGGGAGAGAAAACTAATCAACCATTCTCACTTAGTTTGGAATTGTCCATGTCTAATTACAGATTACTTTTTCTGCAGCTGCCCCTCTGCTGCTGACCCCTTATTGCCGTACCCACCAAGCACTCCTGCATTTTCTGCAGGACAGTGTTCTTTTTGTGAAGGCTTGGATTCAAAAGGTCCATCTCGGTCTTCCCCAGACCTTCAATGAAAGGGACACACAAAGGGCCTGAGACATACTCCAGGTACTCAGTCCTGCAGACAGAGTTCACATGGTCTCAGAATGTAAGCCCGACTTTCATATGCCCATACCCACACCCCGAAAATCTGTGATGGTGGAGAAATTTAAAGACAAGTCTGGATTTGAAAAACTATAAACAATCCAGGCCAGAAAAGTTGCAATTAATCCACACCTTACTTTAACTTACATTATCTGCCAGTTGATCTGCACTTGAAACTCACTCCAAAAAATAGCGAAGGGTTAGTGGCAAGTGGATGAACATCATCCGAGATGCTTTAACACCATATAAAACAAGATTGCATTTCAGAAACTTTTCCCCTTTCTCCTTTTTATTAGGAATAATTCCCTGATGAATGAAGATGAGTAGGCTTCCTTTTTATCAAAGTCAGGGAAAGCCTGCCAAATTAAGCAAAACATCCTCTTCTCCACCAGAGGGGCAGGCAGCCTTTGCAAACAAAGCCATATCCCAAAGCTGAGCAAACCCAGCCTTATCAGGGTTTGTAGCCAAGAGCAGCAGCAACTTCTGATGGTCCTGAACAAGCAATATGCAATTGTTGGCCAAATAACTTGGTGCTGCAGTTTGTAGAAAGCCTTGCATTTAAGTATTTATGTTATTATTTTATTGTTTTTCAAATAGAAGAATGCTTTTTCAAACAGAATCCTTTTCTTTTTTTATTCTTTTTCAATCAAAAATATTCCAGGAAAAGGATGGTGTTCATTCCCTTTTATCACTTTAAGCATGTGGGAAGAAAGAAATAAAGAAAAAGGGGAATTAACAAGTTGTACAACTCAAGGCTACCATTTGTTTTACATTTAAAGTACCATTTGTTTGTATCATTAGTTTTCTTAAGACTAAGAGATTACTTAAAAAGTGCTCTGAAGGTTACTCTGAATGTACTGCTCAGAATGCAGTAGCTTAAGATGTCCTATGATGTAACTTACGGAAGCACCAATAAGAGGAAGGGAGGAATAGATGCGTTGGAAACTTCCCAAAACTTCCAAGCCAAACAATTAACCTAAAAGCAACAAAAAAATTATTATAGAATCATAGAATTGTCTAGGTTGGAAGGGGCCTTTAAGATCTTAAACGTTTGGAAATTTTGAGGAACAATTAAAATGTGGTTTGTTTATTACAGTTTATAAATTAGTAGATATAAAACTGTGTATTATCTTCAGAAAGCATTTTTAAAGTAGTTTAGAGTTTTGTTTTAGTAGACATCTCAAATTAAGCATCCTGTACATGACTGTATGAAAGCATTTGTATGTTTCCAAAATGGATATACATTTTTAAACAGATTACTCATGAATTAGAAAGTTAGGAGGACTGTAGAAATTACTAGCAATTTGTAAGGGACAAATGAAATTGCCAAAATGAAGTACAATAACAGTCAAATTCACACATAAAAGATTTACATAAAATATGTTAACAGACAAATTCACATACAGGATTTTGAAAGAAATTTAAAAAAAGAATTAACCAAATCCTAATTTATCTACAGCTTGGATATTGGGTAGTATGTTTATGTACACAAAGTCCTTTTTTTTCCATTTTACCTGATATGGAGAAAGCAGATGAAGATTCTTTTCAAAGAATTTAAAATGACTTAAAAAAATATCTGCGCCCATACTTTCAATGTGTTGACAAGTTACTCCTTTCACAAGCTGTCCTGTGCTGATAGGAGAAGCAAAATTCAATCTTATGAATATTGAAGCAGGATCAGGTCTTTGCCTCCCACAACCACATCCTAAGATACAGTTTCTTGACCATCTTTCTTTCCCCATTCTTGTAATCTAAAGGCTATTGACAGTAAAAATGCAATCAAACTGAAATATATTGGTCAAGTATTAAAATACCAAAACCTCTGCAATGCTTTGATCCTGATTTTGGATTTGGAGACTGTTTTAATGAAGAAGGTGCATGATCTCGCGGTATCAAGGAATGAATACACATAAGATACACATACCTCAAAGTCGCTCTCATCACAAAACTAGACTTAAACCCCATTTCAAGAGAGACCATCATCCATACCTTAGCAGGTCAACAGGAGAGTTTTTCTTAGACAGTAATTCATACAGATACAAAGCCTGAAATAAAACCCACCACAGTTAAAGTTAAGCTTAGGTAATTAATTTGTAAGATACAATAACTACTGCCAGGTTTTTATATGCTTAACTCTCTAATGTTCTGTAAAGGCATTTCTATTGTCCAGTTTGCCCAACCTAAAGGCTTGGCACCCAGTGCAGAATTTTTTATTCTCAAGACAAAACATCTCTGATTGTTATTATAGGATGATGTTAAACACTCTCATGGCACACAGCCACAGAATAATTTAGGTTTGAAGGGTCCTCTGAAGATCACCTGGTCCAACCTTTGACCTCTGTGGACAGAGTCTAAGGAGTGGTTGTACATGCAAATGTATAGGATACAGTACTGGAAAGAGAACATTTATGTGGCAGAATACTGAGGAATTTTAAACTCAGTGTATTAATGCTTCCCTTTCCGTAGCATTGCCTCAGTCTAGGCCTAGGCTGTAAGTGACCTCTACTTGTTTATAGAATCATAGAATCATTCAGGTTGGAAGAGACCCTTGGGATCACTGAGTCCAACCATCAGCCCTACTCTACAAATTCCTCCCCTACACCACATTCCCCAACACCACACCTAAATGATTCTGAAACACATTCAGGGACGGGGACTCAACCCCCTCCCTGGGCAGCCTGTTCCAGGGTCTGACCACCCTTTCTGTGAAAAATGCTTTCCTAACCTTCAGCCTAAACCTACCCTGTTTTAGCTTGAGGCCATTCCCTCTCGTTCTATCACTAATCACCTGTGAGAAGAGACCAGCACCAACCTCTCTACAGTGTCCTTTCAAGTAGCTGTAGAGAGCGATGAGGTCTCCCCTCAGCCTCCTCTTCCTCAAACTAAACAGTCCCAGCTCCTTCAATCGCTCCTCATAGGATTTGTTCCCCAGGCCCCTCACCAGCTTTGTTCCTCTCCTCTGCACTCGCTCCAGCACCTCGACATCTCTTGTGTTGAGGTGCCCAAATCTGAACACAATACTCAAGGTGTGGCCTCACCAGCGCTGAGTACAGGGGGACAATCACCTCCCTACTTCTGCTGGTCACACTATTTTTCATACAAGCCAGCTGGGCACACTGCTGGTTCATGTTCCGCCGCTTGTCAATTAGAACCCCCAGGTCCTTTTCTGCCAAGGAACTCTCCAGCTGCACTTCCCCAAGCCTGTAGCGATGCCTGAGGTTGTTGTGTCCCAAGTACAGGACCTGGCACTTGGCCTTGTTGAAGCTCATCCCGTTGACATTGGCCCATCCATTCAATCTATCCAAGTCCCTCTGTAAAGCTTCCTTGCCCTCTTGCAGATCAACACTCCCACGTAGCTTAGTGTCATCTGCAAACTTACTTATGGCACACTCTATATGATTGTCAAGATCATCAATAAAGACATTAAATAGAAATGGTCCCAATACCAAGCCCTGAGGAACACCACTTGTGACCGGCTGCCAGCTGGATTTAGCTCCATTGAGCACCACTCTTTGGGACGGTAATATATCAAGATATATTTGGGGCAGTACCTTCCTCTTACCAATATTCCTTGAACACGTGTATTACACTTCTCCTGTTTTCCATCATACTAAATTGCAGTGGAATGGGAATTGCATAACAATTTTTACCTGGCTTCTTCTTAGTTCTTTTTCTTTCATCATTGAAGAATTATATTCAGTCTGTTTCCATAAATCAGAAAGAGGTATTTCTTTAAAGAAGGCTCCTTGTATATCTTTGACTGATGAAGAAAAATCTTCAAATGCAGTTATCTGAAAAGAGGATCAGATAAACACATGGCATTTCAGAACTGATGCTTAGATTTACAGGTTTTGCCTTTCTTTCTATTCTGTGTAATATTTCTCTTAAGAGGATAAAGGGAAAACATGTCAGTATTAAAAACACAGAACTAAGCAAGAGAGAACCTTCAAAATATATTTGATGTTCAGAAAAAAATATTGTAAATATTAACCACTGAGCTAAAACACACATGTGGGTGACAACATTTTAAACCATGCTCTGCTTATCTGCTTATTGCACTGTTGTGCAGAGAGAACCTGCTACACACTTGAGTTTATAATCACCTTCCTGAGGATCCCTTGCTGTTGTGTGGGTGACAAGTCAGATAGGTATTGGGAGGTTGTGCCTCGAATAATCTGAGAAAGCTCCTTTGGGTTCATGCTGTAGAATGACTGGGTGCTTATACCAGTTACCAGTGCGCCCATTTGACTAACATTATGAAATGATAAAACCTGCAGAGATAATCACAAACAAAGAGAAAGTATTTCAGCTTGTGAAGAGAAGATACATATAAAAGCAAAAGTTAATAAATAAATCAAAACTATTATTGCCGGACACTTAATATAGTTCTTGTCTGGGGGTGCACTTTCCTCAGATTTCTTTCAATTCAGACAAGACTATCCAGGGAACAAATTTGACAGTTTCCTCAAAGGCTCCTTTTTTGAAACTTCTGAGAAGACCCCAATTCCTTCCATTACAGTATATTTAAATATACAGTTCCGGAATCTCTGATCATGCAAGTTCTGCCTAAGGCAGTGATACAGACAAAATAATATATACAACTGATAAATGCAAATAGTAATTCTCTTTGTTACTAGATAATTACTTTGGAAAGTACAGTCTTGGATGGTTTTTATTTGATTTAAACAAAATTTTCGGACCATTAACAATGCTAAAAAGGAGTCTTGTACTAAGTTTTGACAAAATCTATGGTTATTGTTGAGAAAAACCCATTTCACTTTTAAAACTAGAAGGTAGGAAAGCTGTTATCAGAGGCACCTTTTCATAAGAGATGTATTTACTGGATAAAATCATAACTTGGCTTTTTGCCCAACCAGAGACTTGGTTTAATGTCGCGATTGCATTATGCACGGCTTCAGGTGACAAAGATTCCAGTTGACTTGAAGTTAGCCCAACCACGGCATCTGACAGAGATCCAAGGATATCATCCAGTGTCTGGTTTTGCATGGCGATGTTCAGGAGTTGAGATTTGAGCTGAAGTAACAACAACAAAAAAAAAAGCTGATGGGAAACAAAAGTCTGCCAAGAACCAATTTTCATTATCACCCAAAACTTTAACTAGAGTTTCTGGAATAGGCATTGGCAACCACTTAGTGACCACACACTTCATAAAAATTCAAAAATGGAATGACAGTTGTCAGAGGAATATGGAACAGGAGGAAACAGAATGAGAAAAGAATGAGCGTCGTATAAAAAAATATAAATGGATTTTTATTCTTTGCATTGTATGATTGAGAACTATTTTCACTTATTTCCTAGATCTTAGTAATTTCTCACTCTTTTCTTTCCAAATTTGAGAAGAAAGTCTCTCCTCCTCTGTTTTCAGGAGTAGGTTAGGCAAGAAGAATGAGCATTGTACCCACCTTCTGAACCTCAGCCTGGAAACCTCTCAACTGATTGCATTTAATCATTTGATGAAGTAAAGCCCGGGCCACAGCAGAATCCATCTGTTCCATGTCATCATAAAAGCAAACCAACAAACCCAGCCTATATTGAAGAAAATACATTAGCTAACTTCTGGCATAAAAGGTGTCATCCTCAGGAAACTGAAATTTAGTATGGTATACCCTACTTGTGCTCAAAACTTGAGTCACTTCCATCACTAATGCCTTAAACTGCAATCTTTAAAACTCCACATGGCTTGAAATTTCGGTATGAGACATATGCACTGCTCTCTGTATTCAGCTGAACTCTACCCAGATTGCTTGTGCTGTCAAAAACTCAACTTTCTGGGTTCCATTTGTCTGTGGCTGGATTTTCCTAGCTAATGACTCCACTCCCCTTGGCAGAATGTGCAGTATAATCCCTGCTTGGGAAAAGACAGAGGGCTAAATAAGTCTCTAGAAGCGGCTCGCTGAATTCTTATCTGGATTGACGGGATGCTTTGAACTCTAAATCCTGCTTGGATTTCACATGCACCGTAACTCTTTCCTGTGCCAGAGCAGCAGCTAGAGCCATCACGTAGCCTCTTTATCATTTTGGGTTAAGCAAATCCTGCTGTGTTTCACATCAAACATACGACTGGGCGATGGATGGAGACCTGTCCAACTCAACACTGGCCAGCAGAAAACAAGCTGAGGCTCTGTCTCGATCCAGTCCCCACAGCAGTTTGCAAGGTTGTGAACCAGGTCATATCCTCCTCAGCACTCACAATCTAACACTAAAGTCATCATTTCCATTAAGCTCTGTGAAGTGCAACCACAGCCATGGTTGGTGGGGAGCAGTCACACCACCAAGGGCAAGCACCTTCCAACTTTGGTCTTGTGTTACTGCCATCATCCAGAGTCCTGCAAAGCAGGTCTGAATTGTGTATCCCTCCTTCAGGCTTTAAACTTCACTGTGCTGGTGATGGGAAGTTTGTGGGAAGCCTGGTAAATCCTCTGTCACTGTAAACAATGAGCCTTTGCTGTCACAGTTTTCACAGGACAAGAACATACAAAGGCCAGCTTTCCCACTACCGTCTCCTGTTTTTAGCAATGCAGTGATGCAGGCACAGGCAGAGTCTAGGCAATAATGTCCAGATGTGAACTCAGTCAACATCAATGCTGCAGCAGCATCACAAACTCAGTAATTCTGCAGCACAGAAAGGCTTAGTTGTTAGTCCTTCTAGCGCCACTTAAAACAACCTGCTTAGTGATATACCAAACCACTGCTTCAGCAGCCCATCTGAATTCATGGGACATCATCTAACTAACATACAAATCAAAGAAACATCTATAACTGCATTTTTATAATAAATAATTACCTTCTGATGCATTTTTGCATAGCCACCAAAAGCTCTTCATCTCCCTTGGGATTAGCAGCAATGAATAATACTACTTCTTAAAAGTGAAAGTGCATTTAAATCATCAGTATGGTTAAAATGAGTAATATAAAATAAGTACGTTGGTAAAAATTGAATATATTAAGGATTATGGAGCATGACATTTCTCTCATCTGTGAGGACGTGGCACCTCTCATGAGTGTTAAAATAATTTTTAAGATGCCTGACACTGTAATTTAGAGTGTGGGCATAATTATTTTCTCACATCTCTGACAATCAGCAATACTTCATGGAAGTCAGCAAGTTACATAGCAGTAACAATAGGATCTCTAAAGCCATAAAGTATATTCTCCATTAGTTTAAAACACCAAAGTGTTCCACAAGGAGATTACAAATAACTTCACACAGTGGTGTCTTGGGACTGAATACATCCATTTATACAACAGTGTAAATGTAAATGTGGAGTACAGCACTTTCTCACAGGTAGCTCTTGCGCACTGCATATTTATAAGTAAGAGCAGTTTATTTTTTTCTTTTCATAGAATTGTGGAATGGTTATGGTTAGAAGGGACCTCAAAGCCCATCCAGTCCCACCCCCTGTCCCACCCTCTGTCCTGGGACACCTCCCACCAGACCAGGTTGCTCCAAGCCCCATCCAACCTGGCCTTGAACCCCTCCAGAGATGGGGCAGCCACAGCTTATCAGGGCAGCCTGGGCCAGGGTCTCACCACCCTCACACCAAAGAAGTTCTTCCGGAGATCTCATCTCAACCTCCCCTCTTTCAGTTCCCTGATCAAGAGTCCCTCCCCAGCTTTTCTGGAGCCCCTTTAGGGACTGTAGGGGACTCTAAGGTCTCCCTGTAGCCTTCTCCAGGCTGAACCCTGCAAACTCTCTCAGCCTGTCCTCACAGTGGAGGGGCTCCAGCCCTCCCAGCATCTCCGTGGCCTCCTCTGGACTCAATCCAACAAGTCCATGGACCTTCTTAGGTTGGAGGCCCTTCAGGTTCAGGTTTTTATTATTCTTAATGTTCAGTGCCGATTTAATAGCCCTGAAAATGCGGTTTTCTGCTTACACACACACCAGCCACATGCGTTTAAATGTGGCTCATGACTGCCCTGCAGCATGTGAAGAGGACACAGGATGGGCTTTACACTCCTTCACTGTGTGACCTCTCTGGTGACACCCATACCAATTAAAAGCCACTACACTCCTGGCTGGCACGAACTAAGGTTTCCTCCTTAAATCCTATCTGCAACATGATTTCCACAAAATGCCCCAATCTGCTGTGATTCAAAGAGCCAAGGCAACTCACATCCCGCTTTTATAGATGCGGTGTACGACATGATGGAGCTCCAACTGGGTCCCCAGTAGACTGCTGTAGTCCACTTAAAAATGCTACAGACAACTCCTCACTGTGGAGCTGGAGGCAAAGCATTAGCTAATTAGGCACACCTCCAAAAATTCCTGAAGTAGCAATTCTTCCCTGTTGCTAACCAGGGCTGGATTTCAGCCTAGATTTTTCTACTGGAAGGAAGAAGCTATGCCATAACAACCACTTCATCAGCTACTTATTGCCCTTCTCTATTGTCCTTATTTATTCCTTCTCTCCATACACAGCCATAAGAGAGAAAGAGGAGCAGTCTTGCCTGTAGATAGTCGAAGCGTTTCTTGTATCAAATCCTGATGAGTTTATTCTTTCCAGGAAAGCTTGTGCGAGCTCTGGTGTGATATCATACACTGTGTCCAACTGCTTTGTGGCATTGTCGTAGCTAATGAATAGTCTCATCTGACCAATGAAAAGAAAATCACCCATCAGGGTTATGAAACAATGCATCCAACAAAATATGTTTGACACTCTAAATTAATTGAACCCATTCATGTTCTAGAGAAAGGAAAAAGATAGATTAGGATAATAAAGTATTTTTGAAGGCAAAGCTGTATGAGCGATCCTCTGTCAAACTGTCAAATAATTTGAGTCTTCTATCATTGCTCCCTATCTTTTTTTCCATAAAAGTCAAAGAAGTCTGATATAGATAAATAACTACATATTAATGATACGCACTTTCAAATTCCAAAAAGAGAATAATATTTCATTGACAACAGACTTGGTTTCAATATATATGTAAGTAAAATATATAAATTTCTTTTACATGTTTAAGTTTGTGTTTGTGCTTGTGTTGTTTGTAGCTGACATCACTTGACAATGACATGTTAAATTACATTTTGTTACTTACTTCACTGAGACTGATTTTCAGAATTTCTTCTAATGGGAGATGGACCATGTACCTTCCCAAAATCCTTAAGTTTTCTGCACTGACCCAAGAAGTTGATTCATTGAACTCTGTTTTGTACAAATAAATACTCAATACAATGTTAAGAAAGTAATTATTTTTTAAACATATTGTACCCAGAAAATTGTTATTGGTAAATAATAAAAAAATCTGCAAATCAGAAAAATCCTTAGCAAAGAGAGTCAGGTTCCCTTCATCAGATGGATTTTAGCATCACATTTTTATGAGCTCATACTTTCTTTAATGAAAATGAAATAGTTATTCAAATGTCACAATTTTTCCCATACAAAAATTATTAAGGTTTTATGTTGTTGAAACAGAAAACAGGTAAAGTATAGGAATGGAGAAATTAAACCAGTAGTATTAAATGTGGAGTAGCACTTCTTAAATTCAGCTTTCCTAATCAAATATATTATGTAAGAACACCAGGAAGGCATGTTACTTTGTAACACTTTATACATCTTGTATATTATTATTGATGATACCACTCATTTCAGCAATAGGCAATAGCAATAATGAAGAAAATAAAAAAACATTCATATACCTATATGGAAATAGGTTAACAAAAATTACAAAATATTGCATAATAGTTTAAAAATGTCATTCATTTAGTAACATTCTCCCAAGGACTGAAAATGAAACCAAGATTCATATAACCCTGAGAAAAATGTATTTATGGACTAGGTGGGTACTTTGTGCCAAAAAGACAGTTTTTTCTCCAGTGTCCTAATTTGGATGGCTCAACGTGTGATGGATCTGAACACAGTCCTTAGCAGTGCTGATTCAACTCTGCTAAAATAATATCCTCAGTGCATTTTGCAGAGTTTTCAGTAGCTGAAAAAAACAGCCTAGAAATACTGGAGGCTGAAGGACCTCATTTAGTAAGTAATTTTTTTGAAAATGGATCTAATGTCTTTACCTGAGACAAGACAATGCTCCCAGCAGACCTGTCTGTCAAGCATCCCACTTTTGCAGCAGTATTATCTCCCATTACCAGAAATGTTGAGAGAGTTGAAAGCTATGACAGAAGAGTTAAACTACCACAATATAAGGATGTTGACTGTGGCAGAACAAACTTGCAGATACTAAGTAGGGTAGCCATCATCCCCAAAAGCTGTTTGATGCCAAGGGGTTTCTCCAGGACTGCTGAGTACCATCAGGCACATCCTGCATCCTTCTTCCCTGGTAATGCGGTGGCAGTAATACCACCTCAGCAGCAGCAGCAACTTCTCTCTACCAATTAATGGGTTACCGTGATATTTTGAAACAGCAGAAGTCCCAGGAGCCAAATTTAGCTCCAGTGAAGCAAGTGGGCATTTGAATTTGATTTCCAGGGAAAGAGAAAGAACATACACATGTAAAAGTCTAAAATGCTCCCATGACAGTGCTTCTGGGATGTTCAGTGAAACCCAGGCACTGGCTCCGATGCCTCAGTGCCACTGTCTCTTTACAGCCCCTCATGGAGGCTGTCCTGCACTACCCCAGCTGTGCTACATCTGTTTAAGACACATTAACAAGCAAATGTAGTAAAATGCATAAAATCAGAGTTAATGAACTTTGCTTTTCTCTTGTGACATTTCTGAACGAGCCAGTGCCATGTGAAGTAGAACTTTCATAACGTCCTGCATTTCTTTTGTATTTTTAAACAGTGCATTATGTAACGTATCCTGAGACTGATCTATGTCTCTAGTCTGAATAGGAGGTCAGAAGCGAACAACACCCCTGTGCAGAGTAACTGACAACTGGATCCTGTTTAAGTCTCAGAAAAAGGACTTGAGTACAAAGACTTTGTGTTATAACTCTGTGCAGAATAGAGGAAGCACAACCATCTTTGGAGAAGTATTTGTCATGAATAACAAATATATTACGTTTGCTTTGGAGGTATTCAAGACAGCTACTCTTAAACAACTCATATTAAATTTAGGAAACAAATCAGCGTAACAGATGGGCCTTTGCTGATTGTCTTTCTCTTATGACAAGCAAGAAGAAAATACTTTGTACATAACTTACCACTCATGTTACAGGATTTTTGTAGCATCTGCTTCATCCAGCCATACAGTGCTCTCTGTGTATTTGCTGAGGTTTTGTCATAGAGATTCTTGAATACTGTTGATCTAAGTGATACAAGGGCATGTCAGTTCACTAATGAGTTAACTATTTTTTTAAAAATTACACACATGGACAAATGCAGCAATACATAAGCAAAAAGCTGTATCTGGAAAATAGACTGAAACTATATAGTAACTTATTTTTAAAAGCATATATAGTCAGCAAATACTACATACTATTAATTGTGTCTGGAAAATAAGTGGCTTACAAGTTTCTGAAGGCATCCTCCTGCAGAACATTTGGCAGGCTCCCAATGACATCGGGTTGGAGATAGTTCACCCCTGACACCCGCAAAACCTGGCTTAGGATATCCACACAGTCCAAAGCACTCAATGCCAGAAAGCATTTATCCAATGTTATAAGGAACAAGGTCCTGTTTACTCCCGGGCTTTGAAAAATTCTCTCTTTAGTCTTGTCCCAATCAAGAATAACATTTCCCATTTCCTGCAAGCAACAATAGGTTAAAAGGATGTCTCTTTCAATACATATTGAATGCGTCTTTTTTTTATATATATAAATATATATATATTTATGCACATACACACATTCAATATATTGTTCATTTTGAGGTCCAGCAAAAAGCATTCTACAAAAAATGTGCAAAATTTTGTATGGTTATTATTTCATATAATTCCTTTCTGGCAATGGCCAAAGACCAGCTTGAATGTTTTGATAAAATCAAAACGCAAACCTTCCTTTCCCATTTACCCAAACCATTGACAGCAGCTTTTATTTTTCATACGTGCAAAGTGACTTACAAGATGGTCCTTTCTGCTGTTGAAGAGATACTTCATTGCAGTTTGGAACTGCTGCTGATCAAGCTGTTGAAACTCGGAGAGTAGTTGCCTAGGCTGGTATAAAAGGTTCTTCAAGTAACCTTTTATGGACATCTGAAGTATAGAAAAATATAGATAAAACTTGTACTACTGTAGTACAGGCATCTTTTACTCCCTGAAAATCTCCACTTAAGGAGAGAGAAGTGCTTAGCTCCTGTCTGTGTTGTCAATGACCAAAATCACTATACTCAACACAAACTAAACAAAACCAATCTGAATGTAATGCTGAAACACAATAATTTTTGAATCCTGTTCTTGGCTTCATGAGTGTGTCCTCTCCAGCGAGCCTTTTAACAACAATGCCTCAGTTTCTCACTTCACAAGAGTAATAACGCTTTTCTGCTTCACGGAGCAGAGCTGTGAAAATGAACCCTTCCTTTAAAGAGCTCAAAAAAATAGCTGGTACTGGGTGCATATTATTATTACTTTAAAAAAGTAAGGAAATGTTCAACCAAGATGGGAGGAAAAGTCTGTACCAGGTTGTAAGGCAACAATATTGTCTCTCACATCAAACTGCACTACCAGCTAAAAATCTCGTGCCTGTTTTGAAAATCCAAGGGGAAATATAACTTTGGAACAGAAAGACTGTAAGGCTCATTAGCATCAGGCTGGAGAAAAATCCCTTCTAATTCCTGACAAAATTATTTCAGAATTGGTTTGGAATTGAGTTGAAACTCTTCTTTGCCTTTTTTTTTTTCCTTTTGTGATTTTTTGTTCTTTGCTGAGCTTGCATTGCCACCAAGAAATAGGAACATAGTTGGGTCCGTGTTGTCCAGAGGTTCCAGGACTGATTACAGCCATAAACTGTAAATAAACCTAATTGAATGGGAAGAGACAGCATTAGTCTCCTGTAGCTTGGGTGGGCTGGGCAGTGAAATGGAGCTCGGGAGAAGATTGGTGCCATGGCGCTGCATGGCCAGGGGCTTTGGGAACACCTGATGCTCAGAGATTCCACATTCAGCACTTTCCTTTCTCCAGTATGCAGGGAGCGGGCGAGTTGTGATGAGGCCACAGCTTCACTTAAACCAGCTGGTAACCTCTCACAGCAACCAGGGATAAAGAACGACTTCTTCCTCTATCACTTCCACATCCACCATTTACAAAAAGAGGGGCCTTAGAAAGTGGATGTGTTTTGTGGGACGCTTCTGGAGCCTCTCACTCCACCAGAAACAGTGCAAACTACAACCACGGTCACAATCTGGGAGAAACTTGCTGTTTTGTGGAGAAACATCATGTGGATACACTCAGTTCAGAAACAATGGCCGAGACTGAAAATTCTGCTGTCCCTCACAGGAAAAGCAAAACCATCTTCTTTCTTATTATTTCTGCTGTGCACACTCCTGCAATCTTAGGGAAAAAAATACCCCGAAAACCCCATTCCTGTTTCCTATTTACCTGCTACACCATGGATCTGTTAATTATCTCTATTAACAACCTGGCTTTGGTTACAGAGATAGGTTGGATTTTCAATTCCTTTTAAAATAAGAATTCTCATGCATTTTAGATGGCACAAACCTGTAGGCTGCTAAGAGTAAACATAGCTTCCTGGGCATGAAAATATGCCATGACTTTTGTAAGCATATCTGCTGTCCAGACATTAGAACTGTAACAGAAAACAGGACCAAAAATGCCAGTAAAATAATACAACAGGTAAAATAGCAGATTACAAGACAAAACAAGAATAAGAAAAGCAAACACTGTTACTAACACCATAATGACATGATACTCAGCTTTTTGGCCTAATATGACCAATAGATGACCTATTTAATGCAATGAAAATGTGTAGTTCAACAAAGAATGCAATGAATTACTAAATCTTTTCTAATCTGACTCCACAACCACCCACAATAATCTCAACTTTCCAACACGTTGCTGCTAGTGGCATTGCCAGGCACGAGACAAGCTGTGCTGCGGCTGGTTCTGGAGCTATAGGCATGTGTCCTGGCACTCCTCTATGCTCCTTCTGCTCTGCTTGTAGGAAGTTCAGTCTGCTGCCTTTCCCCCAGCAGAGGCTAAATTTCAGCGTGGCTTCTTTACGCAGCCATTGATTTTTTCTAAACATGTAGGAGTGGAATTGCCTTTGAGGCTTATATTGCTCTTTCAAATTCAGACAAAATTAGCAAATAATTCAAAAGTCACCAGGACCTGGAGGAAGTGGGATGGATGGGAGACAGAGCAGGACTGAAAGGGAAAGCTGGACAGAAAGCTGGAACTGCAACTAATTTCCTTAAGAAGCCATTCTGAAACATATGAACAAGTTAATTACCAAAATTTCTGAATACTGTAGCAGATATTTATTCTCAGCCTCATTCTATGCATGTTTTTTGGTTTACCATGAAACACAACATTTTCCTTGTTAAGAGGAAATACTTCTCACAGGGAATCTAAATCAAAGTGATCATATGTGCCAACTTCATTCTATCCATAATGTTCCACTTTCTGTGGAAATGAAACAGATCACATCTGAAGTGAAATACAATACTGAAAATCAACATGTTGAGAGTAATACATTACCTCTGAAAATGAAGTATATCAAGGAGGGCTACACATGAAAAATGGAACATAAAAACTTATGGTGAGATACTGAGTTTTAATTCCTTTTAGAAGTAGAAGTGGCAACAATTTTGTACATTACCATTCAGATATTTCCCCGTTATTACTTCCTCCTAAGGACAAAATTATAAATATATGTAATAAATTATTATTTTTAGATTATATTATAAAATGTTAGTAAAGAGATCAAATAAAAATACTAACCACAGCTTTGTGTAATAATGGCGGCAAATCTGTAAAAGAGTATCCGTATCCCATTACTAGAAGTCAATTTAATGTTTTACCATTCAACTGTGTTACACAAAAAAACATGTAGTATGCAGTGAAATTATATATATACATATAATCTATTTCTAAGAATATAATGCAGTTCTGATTGAACATATTTACAGAAAAACAGTGAAAATAAAAGGCTATTAAATAATAAGCAATCTTGATTAAAATCTTTGCTGTCATAGCTCCATGATGTCAAGGCAGAAGAAAATACGGTCCTATTTAGTAAACAGCACTGTCTCTATTTTAGTACACACAGCTTCTTCCATTCACACAAAATACATCCCTCATACAGGAGTTATGGTCTTACCTTCTGGGTTCTGACTGTGTGTAATCTCAGCACAATTCATTGATAGCAACAAGAAACATATCTTCAAAAGTCTGGACATTTTTCCTAGTGTTTATTAGAATCAGAAGATACTTGGATTGCAAAGGAAAATAAAAAGAACAGAGTCAAAAGGCAATATTCACCCAAAACTTTCATAGTTAGAAATCAGAGACAGTACAGATACAGAGTACAGACAGAGATCAGGATGATCTAAAAGTGCTTGCTCCCAATTTCTACATTTAGATCTTTTTCCAAGATAAACATATCCGTTATGCAAATACATATGCTGCCTGTGTAGCCAGATTTATTTCCCATTTACCAAGCAGCTGTTTTAATTTTCTTCGTAGTAGCACTGTTTATTTACTAAGCCACATACCACCTAAATATTACTTAAATGCAGTTTTGTTAAAGTAAAAAAAAAAAAATCTCTTTAAACTCAGATAAAATAGAAAAGAAATAGAGGGAGTGAAAAAGGAAATGGTAAAGAAGCCCCAGACTAAGCCTAAGCTGTGTCTAGCTCACGAGGTTGCCTGTAGGGTGACCAATGTTGGGCCCGGGACCAGCAGCCCCCTGCATGCAGAGGTTGCTTGGTGCCGGTGCCAGCTCGGGGCAGGGGATGAAGGAGTGCACCCTGCACTGTCACTGCAAAAGGGCGAGAACATCCTTCTGCCTCTCTGAAGTGGAGGGAAAGCGACACACTTGGGAAATGGAGTTCAAGACTGACACTTCACTCAGTCGGACCAAAGCTCTAGTCTGTGCACTCACAAGAAGGGCTCCAGCAGTGTCTCACTGCCAGCTAGGACACAGATTCTATGCAAACGTATTGTAGTAGCTATCCCTGCTACCCTGTGCTGTGTGGCATAAAGTTCACTGAAAGATAAATTAGCTGGAAAGGAAGTAACAGGACACTCAGAGCTTTTCACCAGGGTGTCACCAATTCTCATCAGAAAAGACTGACAATCTCACTGTTGTCCTATATGGCAAGAATTCGTTGTTTTCTGTCTAGTTCCTGAAGAATAAAGATATACACTGCAATAGAGCAGCAATGGGGTGGAAGGGAATCGGCAACAGAGCAGGTCCTGCTCTCGTGGGGCCTCTCTGCAGCTGCTTCACCCCACGTTGCACCATGCTGGCTGCTGAGAGGATTTCTGCCTATGCCCCTGCACTGACAGGCCCTCTGCCCAGCAACCAGAGTAATCTTCCCGCTAGGTAAAGCAATTAATTAATCTAGGCTATTAGATGATGCCCTGCTCTACATATCACAGCTTCTTACACTGGGATTAGTCCCTGATTTTAGCAAATGACACGGAGGGCCCCACTGGCCAACTTTGCTCTGGCCTTGAGATGATTTTGTTAGGTTTTCTCTACCTTTCCTTCATTTCAAAAGTTTATTTGCAGCTGCATTTAATTTCTGCACTTCTTTTTGTTGCTGGATTCATTCTTTTTATTATTTTTTTCTTTAGAAGTTTTCTGCCACGGCTTCAGTTACAGATCTGGAGGTTTGATAAATACAAATGTCTTTTTCAGATTGTTTAATCTCATGTATCAGCAAGGTACTCTTTTATGAAAGCTTCTCTCAACAGCCTCTAGCAGTACTCCACTCTGGCACAAATACTGAACTCCAGTCTTGTAACCGGAGTGGCTCAATCTGACGGATGCTGAAAAATTTAAACAGCAGACTTTAAGAAGCCAGCCCCTCCATCCTGTTCTTGCACACACTGAAACCCTTCTCAGCTATTCTTTTGGGAGTGCCATAGTACACGTCTCATTCAGACGTATCCTGTTTCCTAGACAATGAACTTTCTTGTGTTTGTTTCTGCCTTTGCCCTATTAATTTTGCAGCAAGGTTACATTATTCTGCATATTTAAAGTCATGTTATCAATGCCAATCCTGATTTATAACCAACCCATTGACTTTGATCGGGAGTGTGTTTTAATTGAAGCACACTAAATTAATATATAAGGAGATTAAATGCTAGGGAAGGTGCTTTTTATCCTAACTACAGTGCACAATTAGCAGGTGCAGAAAAAGCCTGCTGTGAAACAGCCTTGCTTGATAAAACAATCTGCAGGGTGAAATAGTTCCTTTTGTAGGTGAAACCAGGCTGTTTGCAGCAGCTCACTGCAGCTTTTAGACATCTCCAAACCAGCCTGTGGGGATCTCTTGCAGATCCCATCCAGCATTTCCCCAGAGATTATTCTTTGCACCACAGCAGCATCTGCTGTGATCACATCCCTGAGATGTCTCCCTTGCAGGACTCCTCAGTCACAAGGAGCTTGCAGGTTGCCTTCTGCTCCCTGAACAGATGCTCTTCCACGTAAAGAAATCCTAGATATTTTATCACTCACTCCAATACAGCCATTGCCTTATTTGAAGCTTGATAACCAGAAAGATAACCTCATAATCAGAAGTCTTGCCGATAAACCCTTGCACAGCTGGCAGCCAGGCTCCCACACCTCTGCAGAAAAGCCCCATATGCAGCGAGGAACCTCTCGAGGTCCCGGCATGAGACAGGGAAGGGCAGGAAAGAAGAGAGGGAGGATTCTTGGGGAGAGCCGAGAGCCCCCGACGCTTTACCTGCCTCCGCCGTGCGCCTCCTTCCCGCCGTCACGGTGCAATGAGCGGGGCGGCTGCGGTGGGGACGCGGGGCAGGGACCGGGAGCAGGGCCAGCACCGCCCGCAGCACCGCGGGAGGGTGTGTCTGTGTCTCCTCGGCGGGGGCTCCGGGGGCGAGGGTCTCTACAGAAGAGAGCGCTTCTCATCTGAAGCGAGAACACCCAGGGCCAGGCTGGTGCTGCCCCGCAGAACAGGGACCGTACCTGGGATCACCCGGCAAAGGGGCTGCGGTTTCTCGGAGATGAAGCTGTTCAACTTCGTGTTCAAAGTTTCCAACTAAATCACGCCCTTGGCTCAGCACCTTCTTACTGCAATGCAGCACCTCCCGCGCACCTTGACAGAACAGACAGTTCAGTTACTCTGCAGGGCAGAACACGCACCCCAGCAAGGACTTGTACCATCACCCACAGCCGGACAGACCAGTGGAAGGATGAGGCAGGTCCCCGAAGCCCGGGAGTAAGGGAGATGGAACTCACTTGCCCCCTTGGATGACAGTACTTCAGGCCATTTAATCAACGTCTGGACTAAGGAGTTTCTTTGTCGGGGCTGTGTGAGCAGACATTAACCCCATACAAACCCCCACTGTCTGGCAAAAGAGAGCAGACCCTTTCTTCCAACACAAGAGGCCATGCTGTGCTGCTACTTTGCAAGGAACTCCGACTGCACAAGTGCGGGTGTAGGTACTGTCCCTTGGCACTACTCGGTATGTTCAACGGGACTCAGCAGGTTTTGGACCCTGCTGGATTTAAGCTTACTCAGTTCATAGTATTTCCCTCTTATTGCTCATATTTTAATGAGTTCTAATTCCCCATTTCAAGCGTAAGAATATTTGCTTAAATAGAGGGAACAAACCATGAAATCATAAGGAAAAAAACACCCCACTATTATTTACATTATACCTTCAGTCCCAAAATTTCTCAAAGCTGTTACAAACTGCAGTCCTAAGTGACAGCACTAAAAGATACGAGATGTGAAATGCATAGTCTTTTGTGTGATTTTTGACCTCTGGGATCAAAATATTTAAGTACCTTTGAAGAAGTTTGTATTAATACATATATGCTACAGGATGCTAAATTCATTGCACATTAAGGAACATATTTTCCCACTACTAGATGAGCACAAATGAAGGTAACAAACCAAAATTAATGGCTTCACTCCCAAGCTTACATAGCTCATTTTTCCAACACACAAATAGGATTGTACTCTGTGCCAAAATTCAACAGCACATGCTGAAACAAGAATAATACTAAGCCTGAGTAACTGTTGAAAAAACCCACCAGTCAAAGCCCTTGCCCCACACTATGGAATACTTACCATTCCACAAGATGACAGGGAAGAAAAGGCTCAACACAAATTAGCAAGTGAAATCAGTAATCATCAGGCAAAGGAAGTCCAAGGTAAACCTAAACAGACATGCTGAAACATCCTACTTGGCATAAGATCACCAATTGTCAAAAAAAACCCCAACCCACAAAAACCATAATGCACAACTTTTTTAGACTTTAAAAGTACAAGGCAAGTCAGCTCCTTCTTTACTTACCAGCCTATCCTAATCACACAGTCTTTCTGCTCTCTCACAACACTTACATCCCAAGCAACGTATGACACTCCTGCCACCACATGCTGCCTGTTGTTTTAAAGGAAGGTTACGTCCCAACTGCCAGAAATTATCCATTTTAAACTGAGTTTTTAGAATAAGACATGTCGAAATAAATAGCATTTGTTTAGTATTACTGGAGAACGGAAAATGTCTCAAGGTAGTAAAACCTTCAAAATCACATCCCTATAGCCCGACCCTCAGAGGCAATTTGACTCACAGAATTTGCAAGAAACTGCCTGCATGTTTTTTAAGCTGAAAACTTCTGGGAACAACTTGCTTAGGAAGTTTGTTATTAAAGTCATCAGTTTAAAGTGCAGTTTTGGCAAGTTCTACCATAAACCCTGCTGCTGGAAAACAGCCTATGCAAAAGCAGTAAGGATTTATGAGCTTTGAGAGGAACATGAAAGAAACCCAACCAAAAGTGCTATGGTTTTTGTGGACTGTTATCCCTTTAAACAAGTTAAACACTGTTCAAATAAACACAAGGTTGTGCTGCTACTGAGAGCTTGATTCTCAACACAAAGCTCAGCTGCTGCTGCAGACAAGTGTGGTTATGGTTACAAAAACGAACACAAAAATTAATGCAAAAAGTAATCTCAAAAAAAGTTTATTAGCATGATTAAAAACATTTGAAGAATGACAGTAAGATGAAAGTCAATTAGCATGGAAGAATATCCATTTCAACAGTTTATATTCAACAAGGCCTGAACTGAGTGGATAACTTTATTGCCAGATTTCACTTGATTTCTTTAAGAAGGGTTCACACCGTATCAGTTTCATCATTATTAGGACTATTGCTTTTGTTTGAATCTGATCCCTGTTGCAGGTAAGTATAAAAAAATATCCCCCATTACTGCTGGATTGCAGAATGTACTGGTGGTTTAAGAGCTGGTAAAAAAGAAATTCTCAACTGAAGAGTCTGTTTACAAAACTTTTTTTTTTTTTATCCTAATCACACTACCAAGAGATACGTTAGTATTTTGGCCTTTAAATTTCTTACATGGTATTTATTTAGCATGGCAGTCCCAAAATTCCCTCCCTTTAAATCAAACCTCTCTTGCAGAGGCTGCTTCTCAGGTTAGATTCTGGAGATTTACTTCATACACGCTTACACTGGCTTGAGGACGAAGACAGCATCGTCTAGTACATAGTAGTCATTATACATGTCACCTTCACATAGGTATGGCAGTCTGGTGAAAGCCTCTATGGCAAAACCAGCTTTACTGAACACTTCTGGCAGGCTATTCACCTGTTCTTCCCAAGTGTGCCCTTTGATTTCCAAAACTTCTGAGGGCTTCTCCCACTTGCCACCTACTGAGAAAAAAAAAAAAACAATTTTGTTTAAATTACAAAGAAAACTTTGCTGTGCTTTGCATTTTCTTACAGAAAGCATACTACATAGATTATGTTCTATTCTACTTCAAAGAGGAGGTTGACAAGCCATTTGTAGAGGTTTTGCTTACTGTTCAGGAGCAGCTCTCTTTTGTGACATTTTTAACTGGCAGTCCCAACACTGGCTGAAAAGTAACGTCCATTGGCAAGGCTGGTGTTCAGCAGACACAGTCAGACAAGCAATTTAATGCTTTTCCAGCATTATAAAATTCTTTATGCTGTCTGGCCAAAGATGGCTTCAGGTAATTAGAGTAAATAGAGCAAGCAAGTTGAAAATTATGCTTTGCTGTAAAGCTTCCATCAGCAGACCACATTGTTATGGATGGCTGCAGAACCTTTTGGTCATCCAGTGGTCACCTACTAGCTGATACAGTAAAGACTGCTTAGGGTCATAAATAATTAAGAAGCCAAACACTTGTAAGTATGCTGGAAATCCTGTTGTCATTTGTTATATCTGGTAAAAAAATCTGAATTGTTAAAGGCACAACTCTCAGAAATTTCAAATTTAAAACTCTCCACTCATTTTTCCAGTAACATCATACAGATATAGCAAGTGTTTTCTGGTTTGCTCTGTACCTTTAACCAGTTTGCTAAATGCAATTGTAAATACCCTTCTTAACAGGAAGTTCTAAACCTTGTGATTCAGAGTATTCTGCAACTCCAAAGATTTCCTAAGTTCCTCTTCCGTCAAGCAGAATAATTTCCAGAGAGATAGAAGAAATGGCATCTTTCAACAAATTAAAAAACATCCTGATGCTGGCATTTGACTGGATTCTGTATGGTGCTGGTAAGTCTTTTTTTTTTTAAGCTTCCTGTATTTTCCCATGTAATAGCAGCTAAACAAGATTGAAAAAATTGTCGTTATGATTTGCAACATAGCTACAAAATAAGGGCAGTAAGAAGTTTTGCTGAGAATCAAGCTAATTTCTGCTATCTTTATACAGCTTCCAAATTTAGCCACCGTTAGCAAATGCTTTTTCTTCCAAAAGTCAGAAATTATAAATCACAGGAGCATTTTGGGGTCAAATTCTCCCACATGTCCCTGCAAAGAACGGTCCCGCAGCAGCAGCATGGTTTCAGTGTGGCTGTGCTGTTTGGGATGAGGGTTTAGGAAGTTCAGTTCCTGCACAAACTGGAACCATGAAGTCAGGCTCTCCAAGGCCATCCAGAGCCCTGGCGTGAGGGGAAAAGATAAGGAATTAGCTGCGGAAGCACCAGCTACTGCCTCTCACCACACAGGGTGCGAGGACATCGACAACTTAGATTACCACAACCTTCAGATTGCTGCAGCTGCTGTGGAACTGCTCTGATGTTGATCTGACACAGAAGCAGAGTTTCATTTTATTCCTATAGAAGTCAGACACTGAATCTGCTTGGATTTGGTGCATAAAACACTCAGTGAGAAAAATGATGAAGGGACAATGCTGGTTGTCCACTGTGGACAAGCTTACAAATTGTGTATCAGCAGTAGATTAAGAGACTTCACTGTAATTTTTTTCTAATTTGTTATTTTCTAGGAAGCAGAAAAGGATGCTGTTAAGATACTACATACATTTTCACTGCAATGATCTCAATTCCATTGTTTAAATAACTAAGCAATTAATTTGAATAAAATTAAATACACTAAACCAGTATTTAAGTTATGAATTTCAGTAAGCACATAAAAAACCTCAACTCCCATACCAGCCATATCAGACCTTACATTTGAGTTCCTTAATTAGAATTCTCTTCTCTGATTAACCTTCCTGTTTTTTCTACACACATTTTTAAATGTCACAACTAACAAGCAATATTATTATTCTTACAAACCCACAGTCAATACATGTGATGAAGTGGAAGAACGTTTAGGAACTACTGTGAATTCTAACTGATGCTATGAAATGGCTGTTACAAACATCTCCATTTACAGCATCTTCACCACCTGCCATTGGTCTGTCTCACTGAACTCGCAGGTCAGGAACAGAGGATGAGAGAAAGCCTTGCAGAACTACTTCTCTGAGCATCTGGAGTTACATCACACGATATTCCCAAATCCTAAGGACTAATCTGAGGCAGGGAAGTACACAAAGTATTCTTTTGGTCTTCTCCATGGCTGAAGGAGACATTCACGTTATTTCAGATGTACAAATCTTCTCTATATTTTTTCACAAAAAGCATAAAGTTAAGCACAATACCACATAAGTAAAACTTAAATGAATGCACAGGCAAGCTGTACGAATTAGAGAAAGTTTGCTGGAAAGAACCTTAAAAATGCCAAGCTTGAAACACAGTTGGTTTTCCTTCTTTCCTCCTGTATTTTTTTTCCCAATGAACCAGAAGGTTTATTTTCTTTATAGACAGCGCCTTTCTTTTTAACTGTCCCTCGTGCTACCAACTGCTTATTCTCAACAGGTGCAGCAGAAACCTGCCAAGTGACTGTAACACAACCCAGATTTCAGGAGGCTGACTACTCCATGCAGACTGTGTTCCTAACATGTGCTTTCTCTGCCTCTGGATGCTCCTCGTCTCCACCCGAAGTGCTATGGTTTCGTTTTTTAACTAACAAACACGAGGATTTGTGTACTCCTGAATGCACAGATCATCAAAAGTACAAAGTACATTTATTATCAGGAAATAACATTTCACTTCAGATCAATGATCTGACCGTAGATGACAATGGTGTTTATATCTGTGGAATAGCATTTTCAGATTCAAGTTCACCCCATTCTAAACAAGCCGGAAATGGAACAGTACTAACAAAAACAGGTCAGTTGATTATTACTTCTTAATGAAGCATCTTAAAAGAATAAATTATCTTTCCTAAAAACTGTCTTTACTTACACATTCCAGAATGGCATTTAAGATGGAAATACTAACAAAACTGTTAAGAGTATGACTATATTAAAATATTAATAGTAAATCCATAGAGGAATTCTACAAATAAGCATTTTAATCTTGTTTGCTAATTAGAATGTTCTGTCATAGGAGGCAAATGACTCCAGAAATCTATAAAAGAAAGAAGCTTTGTACTATGTGTTATCTAACAAAACTCTACATCCTCTTACACAAAGACTTTAATGGCTATCAGAAAGGAAGTATCAAATGAAAAAAGAGAAGTAGAGAAACTGACATTTAGTGGATGTAGGTGCCAAGAGCAGAGGGTCCCAGAATTGGGGACTCACTGGGTCAGCCTAAGCAAAAAGTTTTAGTTCTCAACCTTTGCATCATTTGCCTTCTCGTTAAGAAAGTGATGAGACTTCATTAACTAAATTTCAGTTTTACCTAAAATAGAAAAAAACACCCAACCAATTAGTTGGATTTGGATTATTACTTTCCCTATATTCCTTCCTTCCTCTAATTGCATTTCTGAACAAAAGCCTGTAAGCTTTATTCAGATATTCCTTCACATGATCAGAAAACTGGATTCTATTCTCTGTCTGCTCCTCAAGGGTTCATAATCAAAACCAACAAGTCTCCATTGTCCTTACAAACATTCACAGAAACAAAAGAAAAGTGAAGGAATTCAGACTAGAAGCAAACCAGAAAAATATTGATTTTTTTTTAATTCCTCAGAGGAAGGGGGGTGAAATGCAGAATCCTAGGAAAATTATGTGAGTCAGAAGAACTGTCCTTTTCCCTAACACTCACTTTTAATCAAGGAGCAGAGAAGCAGCACAGCACTGGAGAACTCATCTTCATGACCATTACCTCATCCTTATTGCTTCTGTACAGCACTGCTGCATTCACACTATTTGTACTCTATAAGGTAGGATCAAAGTAATTTTTCTGATTTTGTTCATTTTGTAAATCTAAGCAGATTTAACATCCCCATAAGGAGAATAAGATGACATTCTTAGATTCCACAACTTTTATGATTAAGTTAAGAGCTAGTTGAAGATTACATGCTGCACATTTGTGTGGCGCATACCTGTCCTCCCAATAGCAACCACAGTTTCTTTTTTCAATAAAGTGTTTAAAAGAAAAGGTATTCTAAAGTTAAAATTACCCTGAGAGTAATAATCAGCAAGTTGGACACTATCTGTCAAGGCACGCTCAAAAAACAGAACTAGAAGTCACCATTGTAAGTCATCAACTCTCTGGATTATTTTCCAGAAAAAGTGAAGTAAGTTAATTTCTGTCAAAGTGTGTGTGAGCTGCAGTAAGGTTACTGCAGACTGACTTTGCTTCTGTAATGAAATTCGATTTGTACATCATACATATATGGAATAAAGATCTCGGTAAAATTTAAAAATATCAACTGCATGGATGAAGTTTTTTCCTTATAGCAAAAACTGTGTTTAGTTAAAATAAACAACCACACCCAAAGCTGCAACTGGAATCTTTACATAATAATGAGACTTTGACATGAGAGCGAGGACTTCACAGTCCTAAGTGGTGTGATACGGCAAAATGATTCTTTGCTGTAGTGATCATTGCCTAAGCATAAAGACAGGACAGTCTTTGTGACTTTTGTTCTTCTTTAAACTAGCCAAAGCAGTATAGTGGGAAAAATGAATCAAGCCTTCCTCAAGGAGAAAACCTGCTATCTGAGATGCCATTCGTTTATTTTTGAGAATTGGGTAGTGCTTCAGGCAGGTCTCACTGTCCTCAAAGCAAAAATACTTGTAGTATCTACTACCAGAAACTGAAAAAAGGCGTCAGAAGCTTGAAAAATTCCCTGATTTTTCAATAGTACAAGCTGATCTAATGAGACTTTTATCTACACAGCATTTGACGCTGTAAAAGGGTAATGCTTTTAACTATTCTGCTACCTGGGCAGTTGGCTTCTCACTTATGTTTTAATCAGTTTTTATTTTATCATCCCTCCCTCCAGTTAAAACCAAAGCTGCTGAAGAAAAGTAGGAATGAAGACCAAAGAACAGAGAACTGTGTATGTTATCACTTTGCTTGCTTTGTCTGTAACTCAGAGGGGGCGTTTTTTATGTCTTTAAGTATATTGGTCATCAATTCTGTGATTAATTGATGATTCAGCTAAAGAGACATTCAGAGCTGTTAAGGCTTCACCTCAGATGTGTACAAAACTAGTTAATGATTGTGCATTTAACTCACTTTAATTAAATTGTTAATTAATTTATTTTTAACTAACTTGATACAGGATAAAAATCGATCTATGTAAAAGCAATCTCTAATACATAGGTTCCGTTAGGTTAAGTAAGTTTTGTTCAAACTTCTGAAAGTAACAGGTCTTGCTAATAATTTTTTGTTTAAACGGTGCATTCAGGTAAGCCCTCAGGTATTTAAAACAGGTCTGTTAAGAACCTCTGTCACCATGTATCCTTGAATAAAAATCAGAAGCGATACATGTAAATATCCAGCAAAGGTATCTTAAGAGATGTAATATTAATGTAATTTAGGAACCTTTCTGCCTGCCAAACTGTAAGCTATTTTATAAGATTTCCAAAGACATATACAAGGAAAAAATCAAAATGATAAGTGGTAGAATAAGATGTTTCCCCCAACTTCAAATGTAGCATTCATCTAAAACATTTTAAATAATTTGCAGAAAATCAGTAGCGGACGAAAAATTTTTCAAGCAATTGCCCAAGAACTTCAAAAGCAGAGGTATGCTGAACATTGCCAACAGCCTGTAAGTATCTGAAATTCATGGCGGAAAAAGAGGAACTGAGAGGTTTTAAGAGTATATAATTTCTATTTCCTCTGGAATTATACGTTTCTTTTTTTATAAAATGGCTTGTGTTGGAAGGGATCTCTAAAGATTATCTAGTCCAAACTTCCTGCCCTGGGAAGGGACACCTCCTACCAGACCAGGTTGCTCCAAACCCCATCCAACCTGGCCTTGAACCCCTCCAGGGATGGGGCAGCCACAGCTTCTCTGGGCAACCTGGGCCAGGCTCTCACTACCCTCACACCAAAGAACTTCTTCCAGAGATCTCATCTCAACCTGCCCTCTTTCAGTGTTAAACCATTCCCCCTCAACCTATGGGTCCCCTCCCTCATCAAGAGTCCCTCCCCAGCTTTTCTGGAGCCCCTTTACAGACTGGAAGGGGCTCCAAGGTCTCTCTGGAGCCTTCTCTTCTCCAGGCTGAACGCCCCCAACTCCCTCAGCCTCTCCTCACTGCAGAAGGCCTCGAGCCCTCCCAGCATCTTTGTGGCCTCCTCTGGCCCCACTCCAACAGGTGCATGTGCTTCTGATGTTGGTGGCCCCAGAGCTGGAGGCAGCACTGCAGGGGGGTCTCCCCAGAGAGGAGGAGAGGGGCAGATTCCCCTCCTCTCACCCTGCTGGCCATGCTGCTGGGGATGCAGCCCAGTGTGTGGGTGGCTTTCTAGGCTGCCAGCACACGTTGCCGGCTCATAGCCACCTTTTCAACCCTGCAACACCCCCAAGTCCTTCTCAGGGCTGCTCTCTATCCATTCTCCACTCAACCTGTATTTGTGCTTGGGATTCCCCTGACTCATGTGCATGACGTTGCAGTTGGACTTTTTAAAGTGGATAAAGGTCTAAAAAAAATATTCTGCACAACAGTCAAAGACTAATTCTAAATTACTATACATACACAATTATATACAACATAGTATATACCTACAGAATGTATGTATGTACATTTAAAAATGAACATTCTATAAATTTGTATTTTGCCAAGAATAGGTCTCAACAAGTGATTCTGGACTGTTTGGCAAAATGCATAAAGCTATTAAGAGTTCAGTTTTGAAAAATATTTCTATTGTAGTTCCTCTTGCTCCCTTAGCCCAGAGTAGCTAGGTGACAGAAATATAACAAATCTGTTATAACAACTCTACAACATTCTTACAGGTACTTCTCCCTCCTTCAACTTACAGAGCCTAAACTAAATATTCAACATCACTGGGTAAAGCCACAAAACTTACTTCATTGTTCCAAATTCAGGCCAGTAAGTCATATATGACCCATATGACAATAATTTTGCACGTAAGTTACAAAAAAATAAATAATAATAATCAACCTTTGAAGCCACATGTATTTGCAAGCAAAGAAAACGGCTTCAAAATCCTGCTTCAAAAACAATAATTCTCTTGAGAAACAGTGTAAATTATTTCGTGTTCTGAGCATGGACCACACTACTTTAAACATACAAGGAGAAACCAAAGGAAACATAGAACAAAGTCAAAGATTTCTCCTTTATACATTTTGCTTCATTTATTTCCATGCAGCTTCATTTTTTCCTCTGTCATTGTCCCTTTAAAGACTTCAAAGTCCCTGCTGACATCAACTGGTTCCTGGTTTGAGCATCAGATATGAATGCAGTGAAAATAAGGGGTATGTTTTACTGCCTCTGTGCTCCGTGGAGATTAGGAAAAGCCTAAATTAAGATAAATATGTTTTTTATATGCCACATGGACAAAAGCAACTGGAAACACGGGGAGAAAGAAGTTTACTGAAAGGGTAAAGAGATGAAGTTTGCCTCAAAAATTAAATTCTGCCTTCACTTAAAAAAAAGTTCACACCAGTAACAAAATACTTCTCTGTTTTTCTCCTAGGATGATCTAGAAGATGACACTGTTTATCAGAACAGATGAGAATGTGCAGCAGTTCGGATTTGTTCAGTATTTCTGATGGAAGCAGAGGCAGATGAAGTTAAGCTCCTTCACAAACTTCCTTTACTTTAAAAAGAGAGGAGAAAGCCTTGCAGGGCAGTTCCTCAAGTGTATTTTCTGAACAGATATTCAAAACCAGGTGCATTGTACATTACACCTATGTGATATATTATTTCCACTTTTCATTCTGTAAGAATAAGAACTCTAAGAAAAGACTTCATCTTTCATAAGATAATTGCTAATGCTTAATAAAAATTTCCTTTTTCAGTTTAGATTTACTTCTATGTCTTTTTTTCTTTTTACAGAAATTTAAATGTATTCCTTTGACATGACTTGAGCATTTGTGAAAGATGTGTGGTAATTGAGAGCAACAGAAAATAAATTCATTTCATAGGTGAAACTCTGGTTTTAGTCATGTTATTGTGACAGTTATTGATGTAACAGATAAACAGATCAACAGTTATGAAGTCTTAACAACAGCTTGAACCGTGTAAACCTCATGTATTCAGTAGATGAGCAAGCAGAAAAATGAGACAATATAAATACATATACTACTGTGGTAAAGCACATTTGGAATGGGAACTTCTTCTGAGCCTATTTAGGAAAGGAAAGTAGTGGTCAGAGTGAGAAAGTTTGTCCTGCAATATTAAAATTCGCTTGCTAAACAGACAACCCTTGTCTTCCAATCTTGCTATCCAAAGTCAGGATTACCTGAAGCACCAAGTTTTGCCTTAACATGCCTGCTCAACACAGATACAAGCATGAACACAGAAGTATACTACCTAGACAGAAAGTATAACTTTCTTTCATTAAGAAAAAAAAAAAAAAAAGAGTGCCTTTTTTTTAGAAGTTACTACCTAGCCAATCTACAAAAGCAGCACTTTTACAGAAGATCTGTTAGTATCAGGCATTCTCCCTACTAAAGAACAGCTGCCCCTTTTATCGTCATTGAAATAAAACAAGGGTTTGTTTAACAAATGAAATGGCATTTCTCTCTTCAGTCAGATGAGAACTGATAACTGAGATGGAGCACGGGTCCCTCTAACACAGTACTGTGCCTCCAGCTCAATATAGTACCAAGTATTTCAGGAAGATGGAAAACACACATTTATCTACTTACCCATCAATCACAAGGATATTAAGGTGTTAAACAAGAAAATTTCACAATCCCAGGCTGCTAGTGTTTACTACTTCTGAAGTATGGTGTCACTGACATTTTTACTTTAGAGAAACTCAAAGCAGTCTAGTCCTATGATATCTAATAATGCTCATACAAATATGGTATCTACATTAAGAAATACAAAGGATTTTTACATGACCTTATGGGCCACGTATTAAAAATATATAGTTATAATAACACATGGTCTTATATGACTAGTCTAATACCTTATGATTCATCCAGCTTCCTTGCCAAATTTAGACATGTGCAACAAATGCATTATGTGTTGTTCTGCATGTTGAAAACAAAACACCGAAAAGCCCCAGAAAGAATTTATGATTAAAATACTTTGGACTCTAGGTGTCACTGTAATTCCAGAAACAGTAAGCACAGAAATATATTTTGCTTCCTCCTCCACCTTGCTTTGTTCTCTTAAAGCAAGTTTCCATAAGTAATCTCCCATTACATCACATGTAACAACCCAAATATCTAATTTTGATTCAAATAATTTATCCACCTCTAGATGATCAAACACCTTACTTGCCTCACCTCTTCTCCATTTGCTCCCCCCTCTAAAATTCAAGTTTCTCCAGGTAAGGCCAGACTGGTTTTAATTAGCTGCTACACAAAGTTACTTTAGCCATGAAATATCCTCCTCTCCGAATGTTCCAAGCATATGTTTTTTGCTAAATATAAAGCACATGTACGTATCTAACATTTTTTAAAATGCATCATCTTGTAAAACTGCTGAATGAAAATAAAGACATTATAAAATCATTTGTCCATCACGAAGCCAGTCTGGCAGTTTATCGTCTATTTCTTTACACTACAGTTAAGTAGATCTTATATGAGAAAGCATCGGTGGAATGACAGTAACTTTTGCGTGTGCTGACTTCCACTGTCTAAAGAAGTTTATATGGGCCCATATCCATGATAGCAGTAAAGACACTGAGTATGTTTTTAAGTTTCAGAAGAAATTAAGGAAACAAAATTGCCTTAAAGTGACTCATCTGCTTCAAGTCACCACCACAACAAAAGCATGACTTTGGCTTACAAGACGTATTACAACTTTCAACAAGTAGGAATGACCGAGTTCAACAATCACAGAACAGGTTTCCAGTTCCTTGGGACTTACAAATTTAACACTCTAATCCCTCCAGCATGTTGTAGGAGATTAATGATAGAGAATATAAGCGGACTTAGTTTCTTCTACCTCCTGTTGAGGCAGGAGGTTGTATGTGGTCTGTCAGGTGGTTACCCAACAAAACACACAAAAGTAGATGCTGGGTGCAATAATGACTGTAAAACACAATGGCACATAGTTCTCAAGGCACACAAACAAAAAAAACACCGAGATAATTTCCCAGTTTCTGCTTCTAATATGCCCGTGAAAGAGTAGAAAGACATTGTTGTTATTCAGAATTTTAAAGAATTAAGAGAGGATGCCATATTGTTCTACATTATAGTTGTAACCAAATATGCTTGAAATACCATACAGATGCATAAGTCAACACCCCGGCTCAATTAAGACATGTTCCTTTTCAAAAGAGTTACGCTCAAATACTGTATTTTAAGCAGTACTTCATCTGATGGCATTAGTTTTTATACTTAAAACTTCCCCCCCCAAAATACCACTGGCATCTGAAAAGAGCAAAGCAGATTCAGTTTGATGCATTTGTGATTGCCAGAATGTTAATGTTGTGTATTTTTTGGGCATATGTGTCTTTCCACAGACAAGTCTTAATACTCAAAGAGAGCCAGTGTCCAAACGATGACTGATGAACACCATCCTTCTGGAATTCAAACCGCCTTTAAGGTGTCTCAGCCTGAATCCACAATCACAGATACGTAAAAATAAAGTTTCTAGTCTTTTTTGAAGTTTAGTCTTAAGGACAGATTCTTTTTAATATCTCTCATGTATTTCTTTAAAAATGCAAGCAGGGGAAATAATGGAGTTTTGGCACAAATTTTTTCTTTTTTATTCCAGTTACTTATACAATATAAATAGTGGTTGATACTTCATATTAGTCGGTGTCTGCATTTTACTCTGAGAGCTCATGTTGGAAAGTGAATATTATCTCCCTGTGATATTCAGGTGCAGTTCATCCGGAAGAGTTGAAACAGTGTGACCTGAACTGCTCTGTTCAGCATTACAGACAGTTCCGATTGTTTTACTCGGTGGTCACTAGAGACAACTAGGGTGACCTATACGACAGCAGCAAAGGGCCCTAATCAGACATGAATTTTCCCATGTCGGTCCAACACAGCTCAAATGTGGCAACCTGCAGAACAGGACATGTGACCTCAATATTTGAGCTTTTTGTTGGTGCTAACAACGTATGTTGGGAAATTAAGAAGCCAGCTTACATCATGTGGCCTATTTACCTATGATTTCATATTTCTGAATATGCACCATACAAATTATTTGTAAATATCAAATACAAGCATGCCAATTATTTATTAAACATTTAATTTGGGATACTAAAATCTACAACCGTTTTCTTTACCTACATAAATAGTTACTAATCTATGTACTTACCATTTTCCACATATGGGTGAAATGGCAGAACTAATGCTAGAATGACTCTGCCTCTAGTTGGCTCCAGTACACTTCTAATATCTTTTAATACAGTCAGTGGCTGATCACAGCGATCCAGTAAATTCAAACAGCTGATAACATCATACTGAAATCCTATGTTTTGCCATTCATTTATACCAAGCACCCTAAAAAGGGAAAGAGAAAGAGATACAGTCTGTTAAACAAACACAACCTGAGTTCAGAGAGAACCACTGAAACAAAAAAAATTCCCTATGGATGTGTTGATAGTGCAGGTAAGATCAGCCACCTAGGCAATGAGAAGAGGCCAATATGATACTTCTGGTCTTTTGGAAATCTAAATCGTCAAAGGGCATGGCTATATATCCAGCCATACAAAGCTTTATATTGCCTTACAATCATCAGGCAATGAAGAAGAAAAAAACCCACAACCCAGGTACTAAAAAAATGTGTTGTCCTATAACAAAACTGAAAATGCTTCTCAGGGAACAACAAAGCTGAAATACAATTAGCAGCTTGCTGCCTTTTATCCAGTGTGATTTACCAGTGTGCAAACCCAGAATGCAAAGCAGCTGTTATGTTTCCACTCAAAGACAGTTGTAGAAAAGAAACCCACAGTTCCTTCACTCTGTGTTGAAGTCTGGGGATACTAACCATTAATCAACAAAACTGTATCTGCTGCCTACAAGTACACCTCCAGGAGCTTGACAAGTGCACAAAGTTCTGAAAGTGCTGAGGTTTTTGTTACTAAGTATTAGTATTATTCATTTTTAACAGCAGGAGCTAAGTATAGCCAGAATAAAAGAATCTTTATACTGTGGGATTAGGCAGACAACAGATTATTGAGGTATTGCTATTACCAGGATCGTTTGCTTTCTCTGCAGTACTTGTGTCTTCCTCTTGCAATTCTGGACCATTGAGTTAGACCATTATTCTGAATTTCACCTTCCTGACTCCCTTAATTAAAGCAATTTATGCAAGCTATGAAGAAAGAGACTTCAAAAGAGTTGTTGCCTATTTTGTCTTAACTGATAACAGGGAACATCCATGTAACAAAAGTGCTAGTAACAGGAAACATCAGATGTGTTTGTTTTCCTGCTTTTGCATAGGTCAACTTTTTCCAGAACAATCAAACAACAGATGGAATATTCATTAAATATTACAAATAGATTACTTTGCTGTAAACTTTCATAGAAAGTATGTAGGAATTCTTCAGTACAATACCTGTATTTCTTCTTCTGAAGCTGCCATATCATAGTTTCAGACAATTCAGTGGCATAGATTTCTTCAAAGTGAGGACTCATGACTTTAGTGACTTCTCCATCCCCAGCCCCTAAATCAAGAAGCCTGTGGGATTTCCACTCTGGATTTATTTTAAGCAGTCTTTGAAATTGTTCTGGAGAGAACACAAACATTGAGCCCCTTCCCAGCAGCCTGAAATGTAAAAATGAGAAATAACCAATTTGGTACAAACTTTAACAGGAAAGGCTATAAAGTAATTTAGAGTGTGCTTTGGCAGCAGCCAGTCCCACATAATAGCAGACAAGGTCACTGCTCAGATAAATTTTAAATCCAGTTCGACTTGCCTTCCACTTGTCAGAGATCAAACACAAAGCCACATGCAGTTACAGTGGGTAAGGCTTCAGGAGGAATTTGATTAGGTAACAAACAGCTCATGGGGTGCAGCTCCAGAAAATGATCGCATAAAAAAAAAAAAAGGGGGGGGGGAGAGAAAGAAAGGGAGAGATAAAGGCTGAACCTTATTTGTCACATTTGCAGATTTGTATCTCTGCCTCCTCCCTTAAAAAAAAAAAAAAAAGATGAAAAAGCAGAGGCAATAAAATAGCTGCAGACACAGGAGTTTGCACAATGAATGAGGAATAGGATGCAGAACTAGGAGGGAAACCAGGGAACAAATTTAAAGAAAGGATGAAGGTAAGACTGCTGGAGTGGCAAAAGATATTTTTTAAATTGTATGTTACAATGGCTTTTGATATCTGCAAATCTTGCATTCAGCACAAAGAACTGTGAAACAGAAAATAGGCAACTCATTAAGGAACTGGGTAGAGGTGACAGTTGGATTCCTTATGGATCAAGTCAATGACATACTTCCCCGAAACTGTTTAAAGACTACTTAGTGACAGATTTCAGCTGTCATAGCACAATTCAGAGGATGAAAGAGTTAGGAGAACAAGCAGAGGCAAAAGAACTGGTCAGAAATAGACGGAAAGTAGATAAATACTATTCTTTAAACTAATGTTGGATAGCAGGTTAAACAAAGACAATGAACAGAAATCTTTTACATTCAAGGGGAAAGAAAGGTAAACAAAGATAAAAAGAACCAAAGAACAAAAAAAAATGTGAAGAGGTGACCTAGGAATGATTGCTGTACTGAAAACCAACCAACCAACCAAAAAGGATAGAGTATACAAAGTCATATAGAAGAAACTAAAGCAGAAGATTAAAAATAAACAGGATACAGGCAATTTAAGTAGAGGCCCCTTGAAGCACATGTGGGTCACAGTATAATTGGCTCACAGCTATTATTCCTAAACAGCACTATGAGGTGTTATTCAAAGACTGGAGAGCCTTTGAAAAAAAAAAAAACAGAAGAGAAAGGAAGAAGAGACCAAAGGAACCTTTATATAGAGCTACCAGTAACTAAGAACACCATAGGGAAGCTCATAAAGTCATCTGGTTAGAAAATAAGGAAAAAGATTATTTTTGAGCCTTAATAGACAGCTACTAACCTCATAGCAGACCACAGAGAAGGATGCAATACGTGCAGAGGTGGGGAAGGTGAAGAAATCAGGTAAATATAACAGAATGCATTCTTTGTACGTCAAAACTGATAACCTGTCAAGCATATGTCTGAATGGGGTGACATGAGCAAAAAAAGGCACTGACTTTCTTGGAAAAAATACTAGAGCATCCATGAACAGCTAAATTCCTCTGTAATTACAGAAGAGACTGATGCAATAAGACTTGGAGAATATTGTTTATAAACTACTCTTTTCCTGCCTTCCTGACCTTTCATCAGTAAAACACACTACATCAGAAGTTACCTGTTCAAGTACAGTTTACATACAAGCTGAGGTGAAATTAAGTTTTACAGAGTAAGAGAAAGAATTCTGTTCCACATTAATGTTACCAGACACAACCTCAACCACTTTCTGCACTGTTCAGAAATGTGCCTAGGTTTGCTCACTGCTAGAAAGAGCTTCAGATGCAACACAGAACTTACTGGATTTGGCCACCTTCAATAGTAACAGTCACAACAGTGATATGGCAATAGGTAAAGGGCAAGGGAACATGGAAAAGAAAGGAAAGGGAAGAAGGAGACATTGTCCAAGACAAAGAGAACACTCTCTTATTCAGAAGGAAATTAATACAAGTAATAGTTATAAAATACTATATTTTATTAATTGCTATTATGTCCTCCATCCCCCCATAATGGAAACACTGTTCTTCAATTGAAAGGGCTGGGCGTGAAGAGCACAGCAGAGCATTTCAGATATTAGACTACCAAAGGAAAAACTATAAATTTAAGAAAATCTGAAAGATCAAGCAGTGGGGCTGAACACTAAATCCAAAATGTATTTAGCTTACCTAAGATTGACTTTTCACTTACCCATTGATAGACGTTCTAGACATAAAGAGGCTAAAAATTGAGGACACAAAAGAGTGATAGAGCTGGATAAACAGCCAGCCTGATTTCTCAATGCTGTTGATTAGGAAGATCTGTGTTCCTTGGTCAAGGTAACTCTGGACAAAAATAGGCTGAAGAGTTTCAGACAACTGTTCTGTGTTGCAGACATACCACTAGAGAAAGAGATAAAGAATCATTACAAAGTTCAGCAATATAAAACCAGTAATAGTTTAAAAAAACAATTGAATACATGGAAAGCTATTATCAATTTCTGTAAATATAAATATTTAGGTTTTCCTACAGACTTTTCAACAAGCGTAAGGATTAATTTCACTTAGACTTGAATTGTAATCAAGTGAGGACAAATTACTTACAAAGAAAGGATGCTTTTGTCTTAATCATTATCCTGTACTTTGAAGAATTTTACAAAGTAAGTTTCCTAGAAAGGTCCTCTATGGAACAGCACCACGCTGATAAAATAGTATGAGGTGGGAGAACACTGTTTTCTACCTTACAACTCATTCTCAACTTTTCTTTAGGCATCCTCTGAAAAAAAACCAGCAAGTGCATTTGCAGTATTTTTTCCAGGAAAGGAGATAATGAAACCAATCAATACTTCAGACAACAGCTTTTCTGTCTTATAGCGTTGCTGGACTATGCTTCTTCAGGTCCACAAGTCTTTTGAAACAATTATGACTATGAAGCTGTCTCCCAGCATCTCTACTAAACTAAGGAGCAGGCTCCCGTATCGAGGCAGTCATCAGTATCAGCTGAAACCCAGTTCCATACCTTTATATTGGTAAAATGCAAAGCTCAATCTATAATGGGACAATGATTTCCTTTGCCTTGTGTTACCTGGTAACAGCCACTCCTGTACAAAATAAACTAACTGATACACAAGCTATTGTTCAGTTAATTGTGAAGAAAAAGGATGCTACTTTTTTATATCTAACCTAGTTGGAAAAGTAATAAACCATACAATATCCTAATATTTTACTATCCACATGTAAGGCATACCTCAACTCCTTCTCTAACACTTGCTTTACATTATTTTAATTGCAAAAGACTTGTGCAAAACAAGGCAAACCTATACAAATTTTGAAATTTTAGGACCCTTGTGGCCGCTTTCTGCACCTCCAGCAAATGCCTTTAAAGCTGCAGCATTCTGGAATGTCAGCGCTGACAATAAAATTCAAAAGGTTGCTCATGGCTAGGTTGCAATGCCAAGCTAAAACCCCCCTCCACTCAATATGCAGAAGTTACCAAAAAGTTTTAAATGTCATTTTTATTAAAGACTTTGCTATTATTTTCCACTCTTCTATGCTTATGCAGATTTATCATCATCCCTTCTCGCAGAATCTCTAATGCCATTGTGCCTGTTTGCTAAAATCAAGAATTATGCCCTACAGCTAGCACCCTCTTATCTCCCCCTTAGATCTTGCAATAACGTTCCTCAATCTGCCTGCATGCCTTATTGTGCAGATAAGGAGTCGAGTGGAAGAAAAATAGCCAGTTTTTTTACAGAATCTTGTAAAAATGCATGTGGGACTGTCAGCCGGGGTAAGTCCCCAACAATTCAAGACCTAAGGTTGCGTCTATAGCCATACTATGCAAAATGTATGCCCACATCCTGATGTGTTCACATTTATTGCACCTTGTTGGGAGAGGAATAGCCACTTAACACGTGTTTACACAGCATTCAGCACAATGGGACTTCCAGTCCCAGCTGTAATAGAAATAATAACAAGACAGGAATCTTACTGCAGTGTCCTGCTGCTTCACAGTAACAGTGCCAGCAGGCAGAGGAGAGCAGACCACTTCACCAAGATCCTTACGTCAGATTCATAAGCAAGAACTCCATCAAACACCAACAAAGTAGCGAGGGATGTCAAGACCCTTCAGCCGAGGAGGGAACATACACCTCCTTAGGCTTACTTTGACAACCACCTACCTAACAGGTACGTTTCTGGCTAAATCAGGTTCCCAGCTGTACTTCCAAACACACATGGTAGCACAAGTAAGTGATCCTTTCCTCTAACAACAAGATTTTGAGCAAGCATGTACTACAGGGATCCCCTAGACTGACAATTCACCAGTTTAGGTCTTTTCTCACTGCAGTGCAGTGCTAGTTAAACAAATCAGCACAGTCCAGAGATCCCCAAAAGGAATCCTTAGCCAAGAGTGAAAATCCTCTAAAGCAGCAGCCTGTGTACTTTGTCTATCCACCTTCAGAAGCCAGCGTGAAGAGCCTGGCAGAAGCAGACAGTCCCAAGCAGACAAGGCACAGGCGTGGAGATGTGCCTGGTTCCTCCATGAGGCTGCTCCCTAGCTACACTAGGTAGGCTTGGAGTGATGCAGAAGATCTGCCTTTTTCAGTGTGTTGCCATTTTTAGTCCAGGAGAAAACATATCCATCTATCAAAGCTTAGGAAACACACACTTTTTCCATAAGCAGTGTGACTACATGTATGCTATACCTGAGCTCATACATTTTAGTTCTACAACTGTCTGTCCCCTGTAGTTCCAGATTCTGACCACAAACAGTCCTATAATTCTTGACTTTAAGACTTCTAAATATAGATATGTGTTGATACAACCATTGGAAGAACAATGATGGTGAGACAAGAAACTTTTTTCCAGAAATTAGGTGCTGTTCTCAGACCTCCTCTAATTTCTTCTTCATGATTAATCTTGCCAAAAAGGTTATTGGCAACTACCTGTATAACACTAGTGAATAATAGAAATGATAGCAAACTATAAGAAAGAAAAAAGCAACACAGCAAAAATCCCACCCAAATTTTAAATAACAAAAGTGCAGAAGGACATCTTAATTCTGGAACTACTTCCTCAGAACAGAAACTGTTTTTGTTTTCCTCCATGTACAATATACAATGAGTCCCTTTCAGGCCACTAGTTTTATGACAGAAAGTGTATGAATTCCATATAACCCAATAGTAGAAAAATAAATAGCACAAAAACCTGAAAAGGTATGTTAAGACCTTTGTTATAACAAAAATTATTATTACTGTTGACAACTTTTGCCTAATATAAGTGAAAGGAAGAAAACGTTCTTTTACCTAACTACATAAAACTAATAAAGTTAGTAACACTGCAGAGGGTGAAAGCACCTGGGGCCTCAACATGCAATCCTTACTTATTAGTAAACCCACAAACTCAGTAACCATAAATCTTACTGAACTTACTAAATAATCAACACTTTATGTTTAAGATCTAGATCAAATAAATTAGAAATTGAGAGTATCCACTGGAGACTATCTGCCTGTGAATGACACAGTCATCTCTGTAACACATTTTCTCGGCTGGTGTGTCTTAATAGTACAGTTTTTAACACCACAAAGACTTTCAGATTTTCTTTGTTCGCCAGAGGGAGGTTCTTTCTGTGAATCTAAATTCTGCTTCTCTTTGTCTTCCCACTTATCTACTGAATGATCCAAACAGCAATTCATATTCATCAAACTCCAGTAATACATTCACTCAGCAGCAAGATTCTGGTTGTCAGTGCCCACCCAAGCACTTCAGTAACAGATCAGCTTGAATTATGATGCATAATTATGTTTTTCCTTTGTGCAGCAGTCCTCAAGTATTTATGCTATGTCTTCTCGGCTTGGGTCTGTCTATTTTACTTGGAATAAGCCAGTATTTTCCTTTAGCACTAAGTTTTTATTACCCCTTCTGATTCTGAACTACTGACAGATTTTTAGTAGCATTTCGGTAAAATGTAATGCAGATCGGAACATATTCAGAATGCAATCATATTGCATAATCGTTATATAGCAAGGGTATAGTCCTTAACTTCTCCACAAAGTACACATCCACATGCCTTTACTGCCCAAATATAGGACGAACCCTTCATTGCAGACATATGACATTGCAAACTCATTTCTAGTTTGCTGTTCCCAGGCCTCTGCGAGGTTGTTTCCCAGCTGTTCACTTGTTTTATTTTCCTCAGATGCACCAGTATGAATTAAAACATCTCTGCAATCGCAAACACATCCCATCCGCACCACCTGCAAACTTCACTCGAGTGGTGCTTACTCACTCTCGGGAGCAGCCCCGGCCCCGGCCCGTCGCTAACAGCCGGGCGACACGGCGGCGCTCCCCGTCCCACCGGGCCCGCCCGCCACGGCCCCACAGCCCGGCCCGCCCTCGCCCCCAGCGGGCTCCGGGCACGTCAACTTTCTCCCTGAGAAGACCGAGCCGTTCCTTCTCTTTGTCTGACGCTGCCGGCCCTGTGCTCCCCTCAGCCCGCAGCAGGGTTACCCTCCCTGCGAGGGGCGGTACCTCGGGGCGCCCCCGGCAGAGGAGGCCCCGCTGCCCCCGGCGGAGCCCCCCGGGTGCCCGGGGAAGTCGGGGGAGGCCGCCGTGCCTGCCAGCGGCGGATGGGGATCGGGGAAGGAAGCGGGAGGGGTGGCTGCCTCCGGGGCTGTACCTGGTGGTTCTCCCCGGCGACTGGGGCGGGCTGGCTGCGGCTGCCCATCATGNGGCTGGGCCGCGGGGCCGCCGCTGCCAGATCGGGACGGCGGCGCCGGACCGGTGGGCAGCGGTGGCGGGCGATGGGCGGTGGCCGGGCCCCCTCCCTCGCCTGAGAGAGGTCGCGCGACGACCTCCCGCGCGCACGTGCTTGGTGCCGCCCTGGCACTCGGGCTGCGCGTGCGCAGAGCGAGCAGGGGGGGAATAGGGGAGGGGGAGGTGGGGCCGCGGGCGTAATCGGTACCGGCAGCGCGCGGCCTTCCTGGAACGGGAGCCACTCTGTAACCAGGGACCGATAGTTTGGGGGAGTTCCCGGGTGTGGAGGCTCTCGGCTGCCCCCGCAGTGAGCGCTGCTCGGTGGCACCGTCGCTTCCC
>VXBJ01000989.1:1375108-1388527 GCA_013400055.1 Nycticryphes semicollaris
GCTCCTCAGGTACCTGGCAGGGCCAGACCACATCTTCCTCCTCAGCGCCCACAGGAACAGGGTGTAGCAGCCCAGCCAGCTCAGCCACAGCCTCATCGGAGGACAGGGCGCCGAGTCACCCCCTCCGGCTGCTGCCGCGTCTCCGCTCCATGGCAGCGGCGGCACCAGCAGCACACGTCTCACTCGGCCCGGCCNTCGGGACGGCGGCGCCGGACCGGTGGGCAGCGGTGGCGGGCGATGGGCGGTGGCCGGGCCCCCTCCCTCGCCTGAGAGAGGTCGCGCGACGACCTCCCGCGCGCACGTGCTTGGTGCCGCCCTGGCACTCGGGCTGCGCGTGCGCAGAGCGAGCAGGGGGGGAATAGGGGAGGGGGAGGTGGGGCCGCGGGCGTAATCGGTACCGGCAGCGCGCGGCCTTCCTGGAACGGGAGCCACTCTGTAACCAGAGTTTGGGGGAGTTCCCGGGGGTGGAGGCTCTCGGCTGCCCCCGCAGTGAGCGCTGCTCGGTGGCACCGTCGCTTCCCGCGGAGCCGGGCGCGGGGCTCGTCATCCTCCCGCTTTTCCGGTCCGCAGGAATTCGAGGCCCATAGGTATGGGGGTGATGAGATTCCTGAAAAAGCATGGCATTCAGAGATAAATCGAGTCATTACAGCGTTTGCTCTTCAAAAGGGTCTTCTGTCTCCAGAGGGACGACTGCAGCTGCTTGAATGGCAGAACTTGGCCTCACACCCTCAGGCCTGGCAGTTCTTTATTATTTTGCAATGACCCAGAGTAAACCTTATTGATCTCATGGCGTTGCTGTGGCATATTGTTTTATAAGGCCTTGCAGCACCCAGGGGGAGCACTCGGGGTCCTCCTCACTCCCACACTGTTTCCTTGGAGCTGCGGGATGTGTCTGCAGACGGAGGAGAAGCGATGCTGGAGGCAGGGAAACGATGAGTCTGTTGCCTGAGTCCTGCAGCCCGTTCAGGTGTGAGGACATAGTGAGGGGGCAGCAGGCAGCAGTGTGTCCCCTGCAGCACCCGGTTCCCTGTGGAGAGGGCCAGCTGGGACAGGCAGCAGGTAAGGGGACATCCTCCCCAGGACAGGTCAAGGTGCATAATACCCTTTTAGCTGTTCATACAGTGCAAAATGCAGTCGCTTTGGGTTTGGCTCAGGCACTGCTGTTCTCACGCACCAGCAAATACCAGTTTTTGGCAGTAACGGCATAGAAAGTGGGCCATACAGTTCAAACTGAAAGAAAATAGAGACAAAGCATATCCCATTAATCAAATTCCAGCTGAGTATGGCATCAGGAATATCATCTCTAACCTCAGAAAAACACTTCTTTACCACCACAAGCAATGGACATTGATCAGCCTGAAAAGGCTGGAGTCAGGCCCCTGAATTCTGCTGCTGGCAGCCTGGCTGTGGCAGCATCCTGGCTTCCACCTGGAAGATCCTCTGATCAAGCACTAACCATATCCAGCCTTGCTTATCCTGGGAAATCAGCAAAACCAAGCAACAACGGAACATTGCCAGAGGATTTTTTTCTATTCAGCTGGTTTTCACTGATGTTTAAGTTCCTTGAGCAAAGTTTTTGACATGAGAGCTTTTAAACAGTTTTCCACATGAAGATTCTTTTTTCTCCAATAGCTAGACAAGCTAGGATACTTTTTTTTTGTCTCTTTTCTTTTTACTTGGTTTGGGATTAGAACTCTCCTTTCTATGTATGTTCTTGTTTGTAAAGACAGATGAGCTTTTTTTTTTTCCCCTCCAGGACTAAAACAACTTTATAATCAAAATCGAAAATAACAAAAGCTAAATACCCTGCTTTTTAAGCAAACATCTTCTCACAGTGTGTAAAACAATAAATAAAAATGCTTCAGGTTAGTTACACATTGTTCACAGGGAAACACATCTTAATTTTATCACATGTAAAATAGAGATAGTTAATTGCATACTGAATAAATTAAGAAATATGCTAGCTGTTGTCTTTGCATCGTTAGTGTAAAACCTGGGTATGTTTTAATGAGATTTTTTGAAAGTTCCTACCCAGTGTTACATTTGTCCTTAATATTCTGCTGCAGTAGTTGTATACTAAGCTGTGCAGCCCCCCCCATTCCACATCTGCACTTCTCCCAACCGAGCACAGCCATAAAACAACTTTCCCTTCTATTATTTAAACAATAGTAAGAGAGCAATTGCCAGAAAGAGGTCATTAATATGAACAAGCAAAGATACTTGTGTCAAATCCTCTCCACCAGAGGTAACATAGGGAGCCCGGGCTGTGGGCCTGTCCAGCTCTCCAGGACAACCCCCCCAAGTTGCGGCTCCATGTTCCTTTACAAAACCAGCCACAATTTTCCTGACTGCCTGCACTACCCAGCTTCTTCCTGAGCTGGCTTAATTCTGTAAGCAATTGCTCAGGAGCATTTGGGGAGATGTGACTTTTCTCAGTTGTTCCTTCACCTTCATGCTCATCTCCTGACAGCATCCATTAAGCTGTAGAACCATACTCGGATGTAAACATCAATGTGGTCTGTTCATAAACTACCCAGTGGTTCCACAACCAGCATGGCAGGAGATGGGGAAGGTCATTTTGCACAAGATGAGAACAGAGGCCTGTAAGCTCCACAAAACATAGATCTGATTTTTTCCTACTTCATATTAAATATGCTTTCTTGCCATTTATTCAATGTTTTCACTCCATTGCTAACCATATATTTTATTACTACTATATTAGGCTGACTTCTTTAGTGTCTATCAGATAACATCCTTTTAAATTTAGTAGACACTTTTACCTATTGATTTTCAATAAATAAAATTCATTGAATGTATTAAGATCTAAATTCTCAGAATTTACAGAGAAACTCTTAAGAATGGAATCCGAGCATCAAAGTTCTCATTCTCTGAAGTTATCACAGCAATTTGTACTTCGTATTATACACACTTAAATCCTCTTTGTCAGTTACAAGACTATTTTAGACACTCAAATTACGAAGATTAAATTGGGGCATTTCTCCAGCAGGGGGACTTCAAGTTCAGATACCATGAGCTAATAAGGAGAGACAACAGGCAAACCAGCTGTCACAAGATACTGAACTTTTGCCTTTGATCATCCTTTGCTTGATTTATGGCCAAAACCAATCACGTCGGTTTAGCAGAGGATAACAAAGTTTAGTGGGTGACAGAGAAATGGAGAGTAAGTGATGTCAACCCTGACATGCTGCCAACCCTCTGTTCCTGTGTAAGACTGCCACCTGGATTTGGAGCAGCGTTCCTGGTCCTCCTTTGGATTGACTGTTGGTGGGATGAGACACTTTTTCCCTGTCCTTATAGCAAGAGAAATAAGACAGACAAATGGGAGGATAATAAAGAATAGATGTTCAAGATTATTACAATTTTACATACTAAACAATATGTATTGTATTTCTCAGAGTTGTTTTCTAAATTACTTTATTCTACACAGTTAATTTGTCGTATCTTAACGCTGTCTTGCTTAGAAATATCTTACTGTTTTCCTATTTTAAATGTAAAGATGCAGCAACTCATAGTGGCAATTCAGACTGTGTGGGGAGCCCTTCATTTTACAAAAGTCACAGGATCCATTTAAAAGCTTATCTGAAATTATTTCATTTAATCGGAAATGAAAATCTTCAACTTGATCATTCAGAAATTAGCTTCAACTCTCAGCACATCAAATGAGTTTCCAATGTAACACCAGTAAGCATGCAGAGTTTGATCTCTCCATCTCACTGAACTCTACTGCATCCACACACAAATGTTTTTCTTACCACAATGACATTCTTTAAGTACTAACAATACCATATATTCAAAATAATTCTCCCATTTTAAGCCAGAAAACTGCATCTACTTACCACCAACTAGAGCCATTTGGAAAGCCAACAAGGGCATACAGGGCTTTTTCCATATCCATCAAGATTTGATTGAACAGTATTTTAATCTTTTTCTTCTTTAGCCTTACACAGACTTTTACAGGGTAGTTAATTACTCTTGGCTCTTCCTGCAGTAGCAGTCAGATTTGTCTTGATACTGGTCAGCTAGGCACCATCTAAATTCCCTTCACCTTCCTGCCATCCACGAGGCACGTCCACCAGGCTATTCCAGATTAACTTCAGAGATCTTGGCATTTTATCAGCATGGCAAAATTAATCCATTTTCGGTAAGCTTAAGAAAATACAATTGCCCTGAATTCCAGGTGCTGGGTTGGGATCTGTCATATCCATTCTTCAAAAGAGTTAACAGAGACCAGTGTATACCAGAAATGAATTCATATAGTATTTAAGGCTAAAGCGGGGACAAATGACAGAAATAGAAAATGTGCATAGGCTCAGGATTAAGGCTGAGCGTGACCTGTGTTATAGTCTATATAGGCTGAAGAATGCGACTTTATTGAAATGGCTCAAACTGCATTTGGTGTAGTAGTCCATTTAACACAATTTTGCTTTTTCACTTTTAAAACATACTAACTCTTCTGTGGTACAGTTCAGCAGAGGATTCACTGACCAACGGTTGTGAATTTAGCGTACAATTGTCATATGACTGTTCTGGATAGAAAAGGGTGTCCAGGCCAGGATCTGTATGACTGCAACGCAGAGCGGAACCAGGCAGATCAAATAGAACATGGCGTCATGAAGACCTAAAAACAAACTGGTGAAGAAGATGAAGACACATCTTTCAAGATGAAGAAGATTAACTTTTACGGTCAAGTCCCAACAAATTATTTTCAAAGCATTCACATTATATAGACATGTATAGCATGTAGATGTGCCTGTGTGCAATCAATCCCACATGAAAGAAACACAAACATCTCAGACATCAAATGTACTTCAACCATATTTTCAAATTCCACATGCAAATATGTATTTTATGTTGTTTGCTCCTTTCATAACAGCTAGGAGATTGTAGGCAACCTCAGAGATCCTATTCATTCATTACTTTAGTACACACTTGTATCGTGTAATATGAATATCAATAGAATTCAGTTAAAGAACAGAGCATCTGAAAGGGTTTAGTAAGACTGACAAGTCTGCAACAGAAAGAACAGCAGAAAATGGAAGCAAACACTTTAATACAAAATTATTTTATTTAATTTAAAATCTGTGCTAGTAGCTATCCCCTAGCCTTACAGTTGCTGAGTGCTAGATGGAAGTCACAATTAATGCACGAAATTCAGGTATGGTATAAAGGGCTGTTGGAAATATCAAGCCTTATTTAATTTTGTTTTAAAATAAGTGATGCTAAGATTACATGTGAAATTAACACTCATTCTCATTTATTCTCATGGATGCATGGTATTTCCTCAGCTAAACCTTCTCTAAGGAATAAAAACATCAGCAAATACAAATCAGAAAAGAAATTACAGGGGTTACATGAGTTCCCTTTTATGAACAGTATGCTTTCTGACAGCTCAAAGCATACATTTAGGCACTGATCTATTATCTACAATCAGTATCTGCTGGCATTCTATTAATTAATGGATTCTAATTACTTGAGGAAAGTCAATTCAAGCTGAGAAACAGCCCCTAAACAGCCCCTAAATGAACTTTCTCTCCATAAGACATTTTATGTTATTTTCTGGGTTTTTCCCCTTAGCATTTATCTCGAGTCATGCAGAAGCTGATGCTGAAAAGGAAAACAACAAACCCCAGGCTTACAAGTGAATTACTTCATCACTTGGGCAGCTGCATTTAAGACTGGAAGTGTTCACTGCTCTGCTGCCAGTGTTTATTGGCAGAGCCAGTAATTTCCATTTGGACGTTGTTCAATTGCATTTTCAGCCCACCAGGAGGTGAACAAGGCTCTGCATCACACTCCCCTCCCACTGCCAGTGGGTGACCTGTGAGCGTGTCAGCAGGGAGGCAACAGGCAAATCACTCACCCATCTAAAGATGGTAACAGGACTAAGACACAGCTCACAGGATGCTGGGACTTGTACTTCGCTTGTTCTGCACTCTAAAGAGCATTGCAGTTTTCAGTATTAAAATTATTCCGTATTTATAGATGGGTTTCAGGAAGGACAAAAAAAGAAAGAACATCTGCCAAATCACTTATACTAGTGCAGTCCTGATTTGATTTCATTGGAAGAATATTGATTTAAGAAAATAATATTACCTATTGCACTGTAAAGCCTGAAGTTACTGCTGGAATTATGAAAAATATACCAACCAAGGAATGGCAAAATATTTCATTAGGGGACTGGGATAAATCAAGAGCAGAGCTCAGATTTCACCATCATAACAGCTGAAATAGTAACTTCAGAAATTTCCATTTCTATATTTTTTTCCACACACAGGAATAAAACATACAATCTTTCACTAAATAGCCCTAATCTCCCTCAGAATAGAACGTGATGTAGTCCAGTAATTCAGTACGAAAGCATCAACAGCTTGAAGTGCCTCCAATGAATAACGAAGAGTTGCTGTAAAATAACTTGTTCTGATGAAGCAATTTGAAAAGCACACTTTTAGAGAAGTTAGCTGTAGTTGCAGTGGCTCTCCAGAAGAGGGAGGGGGGTGTGTGTTTTAAACTACTTTAACTACGTATCTGTTCCATTGGGAAAAAAAACCCCAAACCAACACAAAACTAAAAAACACACACCAAACCAAAAAACCGCAAACAAAACAAAATAATAAAAAAAAAAAACCAAGCCATATGGGACAGGTAATGCTTTGCTATGATGATGAATCAAAAGGAAAAAACAAAACAAACAAAAAAACCCCAACAAACCAGGACCCCATTTCATTCTGCAAGCTATTGCTCAAATTTTAAGGATATTAAAAAATACTTAAGCTAGCTTCCACTACAAAATGCTTAACTGATGCATAGTGACCACATTCCCTAAGAACGTGATATAATGCATATATTAATGTATACAGAATCATGTGTAAAAAGTACAGCATTGTGTACAGTACCCTGCCCAATCTCACATGTGAAAAAGGCCACATCAAAAAGCAGGAAAGCTTCTGGAAGAGAGACAGGCCATTCACAGCAGAAGTCACACTTCAGATACCAGAGGCAAAACCAAGAGATGCCAGGTTGCTCCTAAGAAAGAAAAATTCCTAATAAGTCACCGTGACTAAGAAGATATTGCCATTGAGCCAGAGGTAAATACTGACACTGGTAAGGAAGAAGTTGGTGATTTTCATGATCAATTTGAAGGCTTTGGTGCCGAGAAAGTGAAAGCCAGTCTGGGTCTCTGGGGTGCCTGGTCCAATATGGTGCTGAGATCACTGCTCAGTGATAAGCATTTTCTCATTTCAGATGAATTGTAATTTCTGAAGGCAGTATGCTACTAATAAAGTACTATCAACTGTGTAAGGTAAACGAAGTAGGGGAGAAAAAAAAAAAAAAAACAACAACCAAAAAACCACCCTTCCCTTGTAAGCAATGACCTTTTCTTTTGGTATATGTAAGTTGAAGTTACCCAGAAAGTTTGTGAGCTCCAGCATTCCATGTGGTCTTGAGTAAGCCATATATCAAGAAGTACGTAATGAGGAAATGAAATCACAATATTACACAAAAATCCATGTGAACACATAATTTTCAATTGTAAACTCTTTGCTGGAAAATTTGTTTCACTACAGCAAAAGCCTAGAAAGTTGCTGAGAATATAAAAGCCAATGTTCGGACTTTTGATGCCAGAGGGAAAGACAAGGGAGACATCAGGGCACTACTGAAGAAGGAGACCACTGACGGTCTGCTAATACTTGTATCCATTCACTTAGAACATACAAAATACACAAAAAAAAATTCCCCAAACTAAACACAGATAATAAAATACATCTTATTAAGAATCTTTTGCTTTGTAAGAGAATCTGTGAAATAACTGGAAGAAAACAAATGTAACAGATAGTACCTGTAGATAAAAAGCAACTGCCTGTCTGTAGCTGTAACACACCATGTTCTCATTGTCATTACCTACTGAAACTTTGTTCACAGAATCAGAATCAGAGAGTGGTTGAAGCTGGAAGGGACCTCTGGAGGTTCTCTACTCCAAACACCAGCTCAAGCAGGGCCACATAGAGCCAGCTGCCCAGGACTCTGTCTTGACGGCTTTTGAATATTTTTAAGGATGGAGAGTCCACAACATCCCTGAGCCACCTGTTCCACTTCTCAGGTGCCCTCACAGTAAATGCTTCCTAATGTTCACAGGGAACCTCCCATGTTTCAGTTTATGTCCATTTTCTCTGGTTCTGTCACTGGGCAGCACTGGAAAGAGCCTGAATCCATCCTCTTTGCACCCTTCCTTAAGGTATTTACGTACATTAAAAAGATCCCCACTGAGTCTTCTCTTCACCAGGCTCAACAGTCCTAATTCTCTCAGACTTTCCTCACAGGAGAGATGCTCCAGTCCCCTAATAATCTTGTGGTCCTTTGTTGGGTTCTCTCCTGTATGTCTATGTTTCTCTTGTACTGAGGAGCCTAGAACTAGACACAGCACTCCAAGTGTGGCCTCACCAGTGCTGAGAAGAGGGGAAGAATCACCTCCTTTGACATGCTGGCAACACTTTGTCTAATACAGCCCAAGATACCATTCATCAGCTTTGCCACAAGAGCACATTGCTGGCTCGTGTTCAGTTCAGTGTCCACCAGGATGCTCAGGTCCTTTCCTGCCAAGCTACTTTACAGCTCGGTGGCCCCCAGCATATACTGGTGCATGGGACTGTTCCTCCCAAGGTGCAGGACTATGCATTTCTCCCTGATGGACTTCACAAGGTTCCTGTCAGCCCATTTCTCCAGCCTGTTGAGATCCCTCTGATGCATCAGCTATACCTCCCAGTTCTGTGTCATCACCAGACTTCCTGAGGGTACATCCTGCCCCACCATCCAGATCATTAATGAAGATATTAAACACTATAGATCCTTAGGGTACACTACTAGTTACTGGCCTCCAACTAGACTTCAGTCTCCACCCTCTGGGCTTGGCCATTCAGCCAATTTTCAACCCATCTGTCTGCTCATCCAGCCCATATATCAAAGGCTTGTCTATGAGGATCTTATGGGAGAAGACAGTGTCAAAAACCTTACTGAAGCCCAGGTAGACAACATCCACTGCTCTTCCCTTGCCAACCAGGCTAATAATTTTATTGTAGAGCTTATCAAGTTGGTCAAGCATGACTTCTCCTTGGTGAAGCCATGCTGACTACTCTGATGATTTTATTGTCCTGAAATGCGCTGGAAATGGTTTCCAGGTTTAGCCGCTCCATCAATGTTGCTATGGTTTAACTTTCAGTTCAAGAAAAAATTAATTTACAATTTAGCGAATAGTTTATGGTTTTGGACTGCACCTTCTCTTTTCTTGTAGTAATCAACACTGCTGGAAACTCTTAAGACATACTTAGTCAGGGACCAAACATTTTGTTAATGCAAAACAATGATCCTCTGTGCCATCTTCACAATTCCCTACCACTGCACTGAATAAAATAAATTCTTTCCAGAACACTTAATAGCTATTGCCAGCTTTGGAGGAAGAGGACGGGACAGAGATGACTGCACTGGCATGGGTCATAACACTTCATTATAAATAATTCCTGTGTGACATTTTAATTTTTTTAACAGTTTGAGCATATTTTAAACTATCTCCTGTATTCATTTTCTGCTTGTCCCCAAACAACTGTGTCCTGAGGCAACTGTATTTTAGCTGTCTGCCTACAGCTGAAATCTGTGATCAGTTGAATAGAGTTTTAATACGTTTAAGTAATTTTAGCTCAGTCAATGGTCAAAGTACATTGCCATGGGCAAACTGACTCCCTAGAAACAATCTCAAGTATTCTGGTCTTCATGGACTGTGTGTCCACACTGTAGTCTATTTGCAAAGTGAACGACATGCACATTCACATGTACATATACAGTAAACACATGCAGGCTGCTTCATATTGAAGAAATTATTTTTGAAGGGACAGGGAAGAGAAATACAGAGCATATTTTAGGTGCTCTTTGATTAACCGATCTCAGTTTTGTTCCTTTATTTTGTTCCTTGCCCTAGTGGAATGAACCAAATTTCAGCATGACTCAAATGAAAATACAGGTTTTAGAGATTGAGCATTCAAAGTATTTCCACTTTACATACAAGAAATTTATTATTGCTATAGTTCAGAGGTTGCTTACTGGGAAAAAATATTTACAGCTGCTGTGATTTAAAATCCATCCACAAAATGATTGTTTCTTTGATTGAAAGGCATCAGAACTGCAGTTTTTAGGTTTCAAATACGAATTTCTCTGAATCATCAAGATTAATATATTTAGCCCTATTCATATCCACATCCAGTTCAACGTAGTACTTTTCTGCAAAAATCACTCAACCTGTTGGACATTATAATGAGGCTCATGTCCTCTTCACATCATCTCCCTGGCTGGCTATATACAGAATTCATTAAAATAAAATTAACTGTTCTCACACATAGCCTCAAACTTAAGTCTTCTTTGTTTGTGTTGGGATGCTTTTCTGAAGACCACTTGTTGTTCTTTTACGTCATTCTTTCCCCTCATACATCTTATTAGATATTTCCTCATACATGAAACATTCTTCTAGCCTTAGGTGGCACATAACCAGGCATTTCTCTTTCAAGAGCTATCTCCACAGAAGTTCATATACACTTCTCTGTATTTTTTAGGGTTTCTACCCAAAATTTAGGAGACCTATGTAGGACTTAGGATATTCATGTTGTTCTCTCAAGCAAATCGTAATCAGGACTGATTTTTGCCTAATTTAGTCCTGACTTCAGTTATACCTTACATTACCACTTCCTCTTGTTGGTCATAAATGAACAGTCTATGACCCTTTCAGTGTACCAACTCCTTGTTAATTTGTTTTTATAAAAGCCCATGCACTTCCAATGTGCTAATGAGCAACCACAGCTTTATGCTGCTTATTAAGGTCTGCAGGGAATGCAATGATATCATTAGCATCAGAATGGTAAGTAGCATTGAAGCCAAAATTATATTCCTACATGAGGCAAATTCCCTCCCTCCAGTGATTATACTGCTTTCTCTCAAACAAAACGGTATCTTTCATGCAACCCTACTAGGATTATATATTTAAGGAAGTAGGTTTACAAGATAAGGTTTACAGAAGCCAGAACAGCATGTATCTTAATAAAAGGTATTAGGTGATATCACACTCTTTTTTTCTTTTTAGCAATAGCAGACATTCAGCTAATGAGATGTATCAATTTTTTTTTTCAAAATTAGGTCAATATCCTCACATATATTGTTTAATCAACAATTTACTTTAAAAGATATAGAAAACATTTCTATTTCTACACAGCTACAAAACAATTAAAAAATATTTTTAAAGTGCTCGTATTTTTGAGGTGCAGTTGATGCAAGCTAACTGCAGATTAATTTGCTTTTTAGATGACAGGATTATTTCATATTAATTTCTATGACTTAAAGTATCCATTTTGAACTTACCTTGGATCAGGTTGAGCACCATAATTATTTAGGTTCTCATATCCAAATTGATTTAGTATTGTAACCACAAGCATTGGAGCCAAAGATTGGGCAGGTTTGGTGAATAAAGCATTCGTACCAAAAACCATAGAGGAAAGTGGTGATCTAAAACATTTAGGAAAAAAGACAAATGTATGCATAACACAAACTTATTAGCATATTAAATACAATAGTAATTTAAACCAGCCTGTTAATATGCAAATGTTAACTATCATGATACTTAAGCTTTATAGTTCACACATCAGAGCAAACAGATCAGCTATCCAAATGAATTTTTTTTTTAAACTTCTGGGGTATATATACAGCTTGGCCCCAGTTCTGAAATTACTTGCACTCACGGTCAACTTTGTGCATACTAAGTAATTATTGAAGCTAAGTTAGATTGACCTGTGCACCGAGAATTAATTACAACATAACACTTTAGGTGAATGAGACCAGAAAAGGAGGCTTTTTTTTTTTTTTCCTTTATGAAAGCAATAGCCCTCACCTTTGAGGAGCAAGTCCTTTAATACAGTGACTAGCATTGAATCTGCACTTAGGTAAACATTGATGGAACCAACAAGAAGTTACTTGCACTTTGATAAAAATCCAAAAGATCCATGAGTTGTAATATGCTATGTCACAGCACGTTTTATCAAGTTTATTTCAGAGAGATAAGAGCAACCAGCTAGACTTTGGAATTTGCACCTTAAGTAGCACAGGCAAAGCTTTCTAACTGCTTTTTCCATCTTAGAAGGGCCTTATTCATAAATGTGACAGTAGGTGCATATGGTTACAAAATAATCCAGTTAAAGTGAACACAAAATAAACAGAAAAAACTTGGCTTATACCATAGTATAATTAAAACTAGAAATGACCTAATAATTTGTTTAATTTTCTCTGCCGAAGTAACCACAGGAAACTTTATTGAAGTAGTTATCTTTACTTATGCTAAATTGCTCTTACGAAAAGTACTTCTATGTCAAGGATCCAAGATCCTTTACTGTCTTTACTTTCACATAATCTAATTTATGAAAGAGTAACATGGCAAAAAGATAGCATATTTAAAGAAAACCAGTTAAGACAGACATACCTCCGCTTGTGCTTTATTAAATCTGCATCAACAATATCTGCCAGAGGCAAATTGAACAAACTAAATGAAGCTTGTACAACTACCCTAAAGAGATACAAAAATATTGAAGATTTTCATGGTTCTTATATACACTTTCATAATGAAATCGTGACTGACATTCTAACACATACTCCAACACTGATATTTCTGCCAGCACACAAAGCTGAGACCTTCTTTAAAATATGCTGATTTAGCTGTTTAATGAACAGTTCTGAAGCCGTTATTACATTTGTTCTTAATTGAGAATTAGAAATCAATATGCAAAACTAAAAGATGGGAATTTGCTTTTCTTTCTGAACAGTGGTGTAAAGGTCATACATACTTGCTTGAGATTATCAGTAAGTGACATTTAAAATGACGTGGAGAAAGAAACACCTTAGAAAAAACAGAGAAACTGAACATTTCCTCTTGAAATGTGAAAAGGTCATGAGCATTACTGGAAAGAATACATGGAAGACAAACTTCAGAGTGAGAGAATTAGACCAGTAAAATATTTTATATGTATTCCTATACAAGTATTGTCATTATATATATCTATTTTTTAATACACACACACACACACACATATTTAAACACATACACACACAAAACCAACTTAAACTGGCAACTGAAACTTTAAACTCACATATTAGGATTTCTATGTCTTATTAAATTTTGGGTGTGATTAACTTTTACTTAGAAGAGGCTTTGAACAATTAGGACTTTGAACATACAGTCTTTAGGTACCTTAGAATTTTTTTCCTGTGGAAATCAAAATATATCTTCACCATTTAAAGTACACAGGTAATGAAATTCAATTTATTGTTTACACAATTCAGTGTTGCAATAGTCCATGACAGAAAATCTGGGGTGGG